>CAWUFW010026432.1:0-33610 GCA_963921515.1 Calotriton arnoldi
GTGGGAGCCCTTCTACTATGTGACCATTTTGGTCCACAACCAAGCCACGCCCCCATCATGGGGATTCTAAAGGTACCCAGGGTTTGTGGATTTCCCTGGAGGGGACCCAGAAATTAGCCAAAATACAGCTAAATTTTTTTTGGGGGGAAAAAATGGGAAAAAAGTGCTGCAAATGAAAACGTCTGGGTTTTTCCCTGCAAATGGTATCAACAAAGGGTTTGTGGGGCTGAAATCACCATTTTCCAAGCTTTTAGGGACAAGCAGACTTTTGTCAGAAAACCAACATTTTTTACACAGTTTTGGCATTTTACTGGGACATAGCCTATTTTTGCAATTTTTTGTGCTTTCAACCTTCTTCCAGTTAATTGTAGAAATGGGTATGAAAGCAATAATGGATCCTGGAAAGCTATACATTTTAGAAAAGTAGACAAAATTCTGAATTCAGCAAGGGGTCATTTGTGTAGATCCTTCAAGGTTTCTTTATAGAAACTAACAGTTGAATATAGGAAAAATTGAAAATTAGTTGGAAAAAAACAGCCATTTGTGCCAACGTTTTCACCTGTAACTTCTTTTAATTATGACAGCTGTTTGAAAGCAATATAACGTTACATCCGCTGGACCTTTCTGGTTGTGGGGATATATAGGACTTGTAGGTTCACCAAGAACCCGACGAACCCAGAGCCAATAACTGAGCAGCGTCTTGCAATGGTTTTTTATTATGTACCGGGTATATAGCAATTAATTTGGGAAAATATATACATGGAAAATCGGTATGAAAGACACCTATGTATTTCTGAAATTGGAACAAAATATATAGTTTAGAAACAGTAGATATTTGCACATTTCTTAAATTGTCAGTACCCATACTAGCATGAGAATTATAGATCATTTTTCAAACGACTTCTTTCTAACACATTGTCTTTCATTTGGAAGGCAGAAATGCATCAAAAGTCAATAGGTAATAACATTTGCTCTACAATTCTGTGTTACCCTAAGTTTCCCGATAAAAATGGTACCTCACTTGTGTGGGTAGGTCTAGTGCCAGCGACAGGAAACCGCTCAAAACGCAACGTGGACACACTTTATTTTCACAGTGAAAACGGACCCTTTTTTTGCAAAGTGCCTAGCTGTAGGTTTTGAACCCTAGCTCTGCCAGCACCTAGGGAAACCTTGCAAACCTCTACATTTTTGAAAACTAGACACCCAGGGGACTCCAGGATGGGGTGACTTGTCTGGCTCTCACCAGGTTCTGTTACCCAGAATCCCTTGCAAACCCAAATATTTGTCCAAAAAAACACATTTTCCTCACATTTCTGTGGTGGAAAGTTCTGGAATCTGTGTGGATCCACAAAATTCCATCCACCCCGCATTCCCCAAAGTCTTTCGAGAAAAATGGTACCTCACTTGTGTGGGTAGGCCTAGTGCCCGCGACAGGAAACGGCCCAAAACGCAACGTGGACACACCACATTTTCACAGTGAAAACGGACCCTTTTTTTGCAAAGTGCCTAGCTGTAGATTTTGAACCCTAGCTCTGCCGGCACATAGGGAAACCTTGCAAACCTCTACATTTTTGAAAACTAGACACCCAGGGGAATCCAGGATGGGGTGACTTGTCTGGCTCTCACCAGGTTCTGTTACCCAGAATCCCTTGCAAACACAAACATTTGTCAAAAAAAACACATTTTCCTCACATTTCTGTGGTGGAAAGTTCTGGAATCTGCGTGGATCCACAAAATTCCACCCACCCCGCATTCCCCAAAGTCTTTCGAGAAAAATGGTACCTCACTTGTGTGGGTAGGCCTAGTGCCCGCGACAGGAAACGGCCCAAAACGCAACGTGGACACACCACATTTTCACAGTGAAAATGGACCCTTTTTTTTTGCAAAGTGCCTAGCTGTAGATTTTTAACCCTAGCTCTGCCGGCACCTAGGGAAAACTAGCAAACCTATACATTTTTAAAAACTAGACACCCAGGGGAATACAGGATGGGGTGACTTGTCTGGCTCTCACCAGGTTCGGTTACCCAGAATCCCTTGTAAACCTCAAAATTTGTAAGAAAAAAAAACACATTTTCCTCACATTTCTGTGATGGAAAGTTTTGGAATCTGTGTGGATCCACAAAATTCCACCCACCCTGCATTCCCCAAAGTCTTCCAAGAAAAATGGTACCTCACTTGTCTGGGTGGGTCAAGTACCCGCGACAGTCAAGGGCCCAAAACCTATTGAGGCGACATCAAAATTACCTATCACAAAACAACCTGGTTTTGCAAGGGGGTTCTATGAGTTTTTGGCCCCTGGCTCGGCGGCCATCTAGGGAAACCTTCCAAACCTACACATTTCTGAAAACTAGACACCTGGGGGAGTCCAGCAAGGTATGGATTGCGTGGGTCCCCCAACATTTCCCTACCCAGAATCCCCTGCAAACCTCAAATGTAGCTCAAAAAATCCCTTTTTTCTCAAATTTTTGTGTGGGAAAGTTCTGGAATCTGCGTGGATCCACAAATTCCCTGCTACACAGCATTCCCCCAGGTCTCCCGATAAAAATGATACCTCACTTGTGTGGGTGGGTCAAGTACCCGTGACAGGCAAGGGCCCAAAATGTATTGAGGAGACATCAAAATGACCTATCACAAAACAACCTGGTTTTGCAAGGGGGGTCACCTGGGTTTTTGACCCCGGGCTCAGTGGCCATCTAGGGAAACATACCAAACCCACACATTTCTGAAAACTAGACACCCGGGGGAGTCTAGCAAGGTATGGCTTGCTTGGGTCCCCCAACATTTCCCTACCCAGAATCCCCTGCAAACCTCAAATTGTGTTGAAAAAAATCAATTTTTTCTCAAATTTCTGTTTGGGAAAGTTGTAGGATCACCGGGCTGACACAAATTTCCTACCACCCAGCATTCCCCCAGGTCTCCCGATAAGAATGGTACCTCCTTTGTGTGGGTAGGCATAGTGGCTGCTACAGGAAATGGCCCAAAACGTATTGAGGAGACATCAAAATTACCTATCACAAAACAACCTGGTTTTGCAAGGGGGGTCACCTGGATTTTTGGCCCCGGGCTCGGCGGCCATCTTGGTAAACTACCAAACCCACACATTTCTGAAAACTAGACACCCGGGGGGGTCCAGGGAGGTATGACTTGCATGGATCCCCCAACGTTTTCCTACCCAGAATGCCCTGCAAACCTCAAATTTAGCTGAAAAAAATCACTTTTTTCTCAAATTTCTGTGTGGAAAAGTTCTGGAATCTACGTGGATCCACAAATTTCCTACCACCCAGCGTTCCCCCCCGGTCTCGCGATAAAAATGATACCTCACTCGCGTGGGTGCGTCAAGTACCCGCGACAGGCAAGGGCCCAAAACGTATTGAGGAGACATCAAAATTACCCATCACAAAACAACCAGGTTTTGCAAGGGGGGTCACCTGTGTTTTTGGCCCCGGGTTGGCGGCCATCTTGGGAAACTACCAAACCCACACATTTCTGAAAACTAGACACCCGGGGGAGTCCAGCGAGGTATGGCTTGCGTGGATCCCCCAACGTTTTCCTACCCAGAATGCCCTGCAAACCTCAGATTTAACTGAAAAAAACACATTTTCCACATATTTTTGGGTGGAATCACCGTGCCGGCAAAAATGTCCTACCCCACAGCATTCCCCTTAGTCTCCCGAGTAAAATGATACCTCACTTGTGTGGGTAGGGCAAGGGCTTGTGACTGGGAAGAGCCCAAAACATAGGGATTAAGGGTGTAGCACAGAGAATTCTAAGCGCTACATTTTTTTAAAAATAAGTTTTTAGCCAAGTCTGCATTGGACACCCACACAAGTGAGGTATCATTTTACTCGGGACACTAAGGAGAACGCTGTGACTGTGGCTATTTTTTAGGGGGTGGGGGCATTGGTATGCCCATTCTGGGCAGCCCCCACGCATAAAAAAAGCCAACGTAATCGCTGGCGCTAGTGGGCTTTCTGCCCCCCCGGGGGGCAGATCAGGGACCACTGCCCCTATCTGCCCCCCCAGGGGGGCAGAAGGACTGGACTTTCTCTGGGGGGTGGGTGGGGGTATTGTCATGCCCATTTTGGGCAGCCCCCACCCCTACATGAATAAAAAAAAAATCCCTGGTTTCTAGTGGGCTTTCTGCCCCCATCTGCCCCCCAGGGGGGGCAGAAAGACTAATTTTTGCAGGGGGTGGGTGGGGGCATTGGCATGCCCATTTTGGGCAGCCCCAACCCCCAATTCAAATTGGCCAAAACAAATCCCTGGCGTCTAGTGGGCTTCTTCCCCCCGGGTGGGCAGATTGGGGGCTACTGTCCCAATCTGCCTCCCAGGGGGGGCAGAAAGGCTGCAATTTTTGCAGGGGTGGGGGCATTGGCATGCCCATTTTGGGCAGCCCCCACCCTAATTCGAATTGTCCCAAAAAAACCCTGGCGTCAAGTGGGCTTTTTGCCCCCGGGGGCAGATTGGGAGCTACTGCCCCCATCTTCCCCCCGGGGGGGCAGAAAGGCTGTAATTTTGGTGGGGGTGTGGGGGCATTGGCATGCCCATTTTGGGCAGCCCCAACCCCTAATTCAAATTGGCAAAAAAAAATCCCTGGCGTCTAGTGCGCTTTTTGCCCCCCGGGGGGGCAGAAAGACTGTAATTGTTGCAGGGGGGGTGGGGCATTGGCATGCCCGTTTTGGGCAGCCCCCACCCTAATTCGAATTGCCCAAGAAAAAACCCTGGTGTCTTGTGGCCTTTTTGCCCCCCCGGGGGGCAGAAAGGCTGTAATTTTGGTGGGAGCATTGGCATGCCCATTTTGGGCAGCCCCCACCCTAATTAAAATTGCAACAAAAAAATCCCTTGCGTCTAGTGGGCTTTTTGCCCCCCCGGGGGGGCAGATTAGGGGCTACTGCCCCCATCTGCCCCCCAGGGGGGGGCAGAAAAACTATAATTGTTGCAGGGGAGTGGGGGCATTGGCATGCCTGTTTTGGGCAGCCCCCACCCTAATTCAAATTGCCCCAAAAAAATCCCTGGCGTCTAGTGGGCTTTCTGCCCCCGAGGGGGCAGATTGGGGGCTACTGCCCCATCTGCCCCCCAGGGGGGGCCGAAAGTCTGAATGTACCCAATTTGTTTGGGGGGAGCAAAGGCCCTTGCCCAAGGGGCTGCTCCCCCCTCCCTGGTGTCTAGTGGGTGGATCCCTGCTTGGGGATCGCCCTCCTGGGGTGATCCCCAAGTAGTGATCCACTGGGGAGGGGTACCATTGGAAAGGGATGGGAGAGTTTCCCCTTTCCAATGATACCTCTCCCGTCTTTCTACGTGCTCAGGGGGCTGAGATAGCCCCCTGAGCACATAGAAAGTGAAACTGAAATGAGTCTAAAGGCTCATTTCAGTTTCGGTGTTCTGGGAAATGACGTCAGCGCGACGTGCGCGCTGATCGTCATTTCATAGAAACCACGGGGGCCTCAGGAGCTTGAGAAGCTCTTCCCCAGGTCCCGAGGCTCTGGGAGAGAAAAAGAAATCCCTCTGGTGCCTGCACCAGAGGGATTCCCTGTGCCATGGCGTCGGACGCGTGGGAGCCGTCCGACGCACATGAGCACTTATGCGTCGGACGGCTCCCGCGCGTACGACGCATAGAAGGGCTTAAATAGTTGAAGAGCTTGAACAAGGCTATTTTACCACTATAAACAGTGGAACAGTAGTAAATGGTTACTTGTCATGGCAACTTTTTAGGCATGAGCTGCTTTTAGCCAAAAATGTAGCAGCATTTATTGACATACTTAAAGTGAAGAACAGAACATAACACAATAACATACAAAAACAACTTCACAATAGAATTAAAAGAGAACAAGCCACAACACAATGAACAAGTCAAAATATAACAGAACACAAAAACCACAGTACAACATAACATCACATTAGAGTAATGCAGACCAAAACAATAACAAACACATCATCACCATTATATAAAACGGAACACAACAAATATGCACAACCATTCTTGTCACCTCTGGCATAGAAAGGGTGCCGCAGGCCCCAAAGCGAGCATGAAAAGTAGCCCACCCACCCCCATTCCCTGGTCTGATAGTAAAAAACATCCACAAATTGAGCCAAAGTTGGCCCTGCACACACTTGGGTCCTTGTGCTGCTGCACTGTCAATAGCTATGCCCCTGTTTGTTACACATTACCACCTCCAGAAACATGTTTTCAAAATAGTGTGGCAAAAGGGGTTTGCACCAAGCAATGCCTTACCTTACCACCAAGAACATGACAAAGAGCAGGCAAAATGTTTTGTAACCCGCCTCCCCTTGACCTGCCTTGATCAAAAGAAGTAATGCTAACGCTATGTTCAGTATGACACTACTGTACAGATAAGAACTCCTTCAATAAGAATTCCACTTGTTACACATCAATTGTGATCTCACAGCCAACCTAGCAAATCACATCCTTAATTTAGATATTGACTCGTGAAACGGGTACTAGCAGACCTAATGTGTGGACTACATGTAGAGATTTTAAATGCTGCCAAACAACAGCAACAACTTTTTTGGCTGGAATTACCAGCTGTGAAAGAAAGTAAAGAAAAGCCACTTGCAGCTTTAGACCTCAATTGCTCCATAACATTTGTTTATCAAAAAGACAAAGAGATTATGGGCTCTAGTGAGCAAAGGCCATGTTCGGATTACCTTGGCAGTGCTCATTGTAGACTTAAATTCAAGTTTAGGTTTTAAGGTCACGTTCAAAAAGGCAACATAGCAGAATGCAAGCAGCCCATTTTCATCCACCTCCGGCGAGCATCAACAATCATTTAACAGGAAGCACACTGGAGTGTGTCTCCTTACTCTTTAGAGCTATTGTAGGCCTCGCCCTCTGCAGACACACACATACTGAATGCAGGGCCCAGTTACAGTCCCTGCTACATTGTCATTTGACAGCTTCCGATTGTGTGGCTTGTAGTGTTACTTCATCCAGAGGATTTGTAAATAGAAAAATCATGTGTTCGTGGAGTGTATATTGTGTGGGAAGATTCATCTGCAATGAATGATGATGCCAGGCATGTGGCAGCTCTCTGTTGTATTGCTGTATTTTTATTTACTGCAATTTCCTTCAGGGCCAGTGGAAAAAAACCTCTGCTGACCCACAATGCTATGAGGATGATGCTGAAAGTGCCAGTAAAGCTAACTTGCTCCTTTGGAACACCCTTTCTTAAGTTGGGGGACAAAGATGGTCCAATAGCAGAGGAAACTATTGTTCAGTGGACCAGTTACAACTAGACAATTGTTATGCTTGCCCATGTGTAACTAACTTCCAAGTGGACAGGGGAAGCTGTTGCTGCTGCATAGTAATTCAGAGAACCACTTGGAATTGTACATTTGCTGTGTGTAGGAAATCTGCATGGTCACCTTCGATTTTTCACTTTTTGCAGTGCCCTATAATTTTGATGGATTTAGAACTCTGTAAACCAATAGTAAAATGCCTGTGCTCCACCTGTAACCATGGTTAAATTGGATAATTACTGATCGGCACATATAAGTTGCCAATGCCTCTTATATATGCTGTAAAAAATTTACACAGGGCCTGGAAGTTAAATTCCACTTGTGGTCTGATCACCTATCATGCCATCCACTATACTGGCAATGCAAACATGGCCTCAGGCCTACCCTGTTTAGCCAGACTGTTGCAGTGAAAACATGCACTGCGACCTGTCAAAATAAACACTTTTATACTATGTCACAGGAACTGGACCAGCTAGAAAAATAATTACACAACTATTTTTAATAGTTATTAAAAATGTAATTAAATGGTGGTCGGATTTTTTTTAATATTAATATTAATGAAAAGTAAGTTTTAGAAAGCTGCCATTTACCTTATGAGCAGTCAGAGGGCTAATTAGCATAAGTCTGTTTTTTAATTAATATAATGAAATTTCTTAGAAAGTTAACATTTACCTTCTGAATGGTTAGAATGCTAAATACCATGAGTCTCTGCCAGCTCTTAGCCCATGCTCAGCCTTGAAGAGGAGTGAAAAAGGAGTGAAATGCCACTCAGGAGCAAACAATAGGCTGACCTGAATGGGCAGAGATGACTCCTCTGAGCTCCAAAGAATATGCAAGGTGGGGTTGTGGGCATCCTTTTCAACACTACACTGTCAAATTGTGCTTGACAGGTCTGTTGAGTCTCATGTGACACTTTCAACACACTTGAAAGGGAGAGAACAGAACGTCATGACAATTCTTGGCAATTCTTGTGTATCCACTATCTGGTTGCTGCTGGAAGTCACTGCTTTTGTCCTACCAGAATTCAGTCTTTGGGTTTGTTGTGGGAACACTACCAGTCTCTCACTGGGTTTTAGTATTAGATTTGGGAAGACACTAGGATTACCATAGTACATTCTCCCATCACACATCCAGCCCTCAGAGCCCAAGGGGTTTATTACGATGTCAGACGGACGTGGATTGGGGACCGCCCGACCTTAGGTCAGTGGTTCCAATCACTGTATTTGGATTCGACCAGAAACATCTATTTTTTGATGGAAGCTTGTGCGGAGGACGGAAAAGGCCCACAGCACAAGCTTCCATTGAAAAATTGATGTTTTCAAACATCCCTGCAACGTGTGGCAGGCACCATGTGATGCCTGCCACACAGTGCAGGGATGTTGAGGGGGCAACATAGGTGCCCTCCAAGCCCCATTGAAGAGGGCCAGGGGGAAGGGGTCCTGCTAGGGGCCCCCAAAGACACTTTCCGACAGCCTGTTAATGTTAGAAAGGCCAACATGGGAAACTGCCATCATATTCCCGACGATGGAGCCGAGCCTGGCTCTGCCGTCATAAGGGGATTATGGTGTGTTCTGACGCACCAACTGGATCCTTGAGCCCCTCGGAAAGCATCGGAGGGTCCCTCCACCTGCTGCCTCCGACAGCAAGCATTGCAATGCATAGTCGGACCGCAGCAGCAAATGGCGGTCGGACCACAACCGACGAACCTTTGGTTGCGGTCCCACCACCATCGTAATCGGCCCCCAAGTTGGGTGTGGCCGATTAATTTTGCATCTTAAAAATGCTTTGTCGCATGGCACTTTGGACCCGTTTGCTGTAAAGCAAATAGGGACTACTGAAAAATTGGGTAGGGTTGGCCGCAGGAACATTTACCACATTGGTTAGGGCATGCCCAGGAGTCACCTTTACCCCTTAGATGGTTCCAGGACCTGAGAGAATCCCTGAAGGATTGGACCTGCTCACTCTTGTACCCAGGGAACGGAAGTGGACTCCAGTTGGCTGACCTCTTGTGTGGCTACAGGGATACAATAAGCTGCAATGTCCTTTTCTTGGACATACCCATTGGCAATTGGACTTGGACTGGGGCCAGCTGTTTGACTCTACCTATCACCCTATGAGTCTCCAAGTGCCTCTCCTGAGCTCTGAGGGGCTTTAGAAGTGTACTCCTGTAGTGGATTGGGACTTAAAAGACCAAGTCAGATTTTGGAAAAACACTCTCTCTGAAGGGTCACCCCCAAACGTTTTGCCTTCCTCCGCCTACTTTTTGCTGACTTTGTTTTTGCTGGCTTTTGAGCACTCTGAACTCTGAGCACTTTACCACAGCTAACCAGTGCTAAAGTACAGGTGCTCTCTCCTCTAAACATGGTAACATTAGCTCATACCCAAATGGCATATTTAATTTACTCGAAGCCCCCAGTAAAGTGCACTACATGTGCCAAGGGCCTATACATTAATTGCTACTGGTGGGCCTGCAGCACTGCTTGTGCCACGCACTTAAGTAGCCCTCTAACCATGTCTCAGGCCTGCCATTTCAGAGCCTGTGTGTGCAATTACATAAGATAAGCCTCTTGCCAGGTCTAAACCTTCCTTTTTCTACATATAAGTCACCCCTAAGGTAGGCCCTGTATGACCCACAGGGCAGGATGCAATGTATTTAAAAGGCAGGACATGTACTTTTATGTTTTTACATGTCTTGGTAGTGAAAAACTCCAAATTTAGTTTTTCACTACTGAAAGTCTCATCTCTCCCATAGGATAACATTGGTATTATCCTATTACCTCTTTTAAGTGTAATTCCCAATTGTGAAGAGATGGGGTTTTCAGGCTTGGTGTCACTGGACTCCTAATTTGAAGTCACAAATTTATAGTGAAGTTAGATTTTAGATTACAGTTTAGTTAATGCCACTTTTAGAAAGTTGCCATTTACGCGCTTTAGCCATTTGGTGCCTGCTGCCTGTCTATGTTCAGTCTGGGGTGGATGACAGCTGGGCTTTGGGTATTCCCTCTAGATAACCACACACAAAGGGCTCTTAGGTGAGGCTCGATGGATCTTCTTGGGAGATAGGAGGGAGGAGCTGGGCACAGCCTCATGCTTAAACCTGAAAGGGCTGTGTCCTTTCTCCACACAAAGGGCTGCTGACCCCCCTGTAGGGAGTCTGGAGCCAGGGAAGGAAGGGAGGACCTCTGTGCACTTCAAAGCTTTCTTTGAAGTCTGCCCCACTTCAAAGGCACCACTGGGTATATGTACTACACCTCTGACTTCAGTACACTTCTGGACCAGTGACTACTCTGCCTGGAAGAAGAACTGCTTTGTTGCTAAAAAGACTGCCACTCTGCTGGACTGCTGCTTTGCTGGACTTTTGCCTTTTTTTTTTTTTTTAACCAGTTTTATTTTCTTTAACAGCAGCACAGGCAGTTACATCACATCATTTCAGAACACATGTAGACGTGCAGCGTCTCCATCACATTACAAAGTGACAACCATGACATTACAACAATATCAGTAGGAGTTCCTAGTTCAGCCTGTTTAACTGGAATAATAAAACCAATTCAAACCAAACAAATCATGCGGTGACACCTTCTCAGTGGGTAATAGCCATTAATAGCAATAACATAGTACAACCTTTCCATTGCATATCGAAGGGTCCCCAAGGAGTTCGGCAAGACATTCTAGGCAACTGAGCATGACTTTATAAGGCTACATAATGCCTACAGATCAACTACTGGGAGTTTGCAGCACAGGCACAGTAAATATATGCCCAGCAGCCACAGTACAACAGGGCATTCGGTGTGGGGGGACAGGTGCTAGGAGGAAATCACAAAGGCTCCAGGTTTGCTAGGAGCACTCAACAGTGAGTGAAACAACAGTAGTGGCACTAGTCAGCCAGACCTTCACTATACGTATGTAAATCAGCCAGCAGTGTTTCCCAGTCTGCTGCAATAGGATATCTGCAAAATTCACAAGCCTCCTCTCGTATGAGTACACCACCTCTGCGCACCCCCATTTAAGCGTCACCCTACACCAGTGCATTAGTCCTTTGCTTTCCAGTGCAAGGCAATGAGCCTACGAGTGATCAGTAGTGCTAATTCAATTAATCTGGCAGTTGCCTTTGCACCTTTAGGGCATTTAACCAGACCCAGGAGAGCACCATCCAGTGTGCATACATCTGAGCAACCAGTCACTTCCTACAGTGCTTCAGGCACCCCCCCCCTACAGTGTCACCGCCTTGGGCAGTTCCAGAACATGTGCAGCATATCTGCACCCAGTTTTAGACATCTGGAGCACTTAGAGGTGGATCCAAATATGTGATGTAAGCAAGCCAGAGCTAAGATAGGCCCTATGTAGGATATTATGTTGAATATATTGGAACTTTGCATTCCGCAACACTTTCCTAGGATAGCATAACACTGTGCTCTTACCTTGCTGAGCTGTCCTGCTGCCTGCTGTTCTCCTGCCTGGGTGAGAAGGACGGGACCTGCATCACTTGAACCCAGAGTGACTCCAAGGGCTTGCTGGCTTGCCACCTGTTCTAAGTCTCAGGGATATCAAACTACTTGCATCTGGACAAACTGTGAGCCTGCCCTGCCAAGTGGTGCCACCCTAGTCCTGGACCCTTGGAAGTGAGGCCTAAGCTGCTTCTACACCTAGAACCCACACATCCTCATTGGAAACGGTGCATCTTCGCCTTTGCGTGAGTCCGAAATGGCAAATCCTCGTCATTGCATGGAGTGGACCCAGCGCATTGCCTTGGGAACCAGCACATCACCTTCAGAATCACCTACTGGGAGAGCAGCAGCCATGCATCGCATTCAGAACCAGTGCCGCACACTCGGAACCAACGCATTGCTGCAGTTGCATGGAGAAAATCAATGCCCCATTAGGTCCCTGTATCTGGCCAGTGCTCCATCGTTGTCAGCCTGAACTTTTGACTTTGCCCTGGTCCAGCAAGACCAGATAACCCATTTAATGTCTTCTTGCTTCTAAGCACTAGTTTACATTTATTCTTTGTAAATTCATATCTCGATTTCTACTTGTTAGATTTTTTTCGTTTTGGTCTTGTTTTATTTATAAAGTTAATCTCTATTGTTCTAACCTGGTGTGGAGTCTATTTGTGGTGTTTTTACTGTGTTACTATTTGAAGTGTTGCACAAATAGTTTACACATTGCCTCTTAAGTTAAGCCTGACTGCTCTGTGCCAAGCTACCAGAGGGTGAGCACAGGATAATTTAGGGTTTGCTGTGACTTACCCTGACTAGGATTGTGCTTCCTGCTTGGACAGGGTGCATACCTCTCCCAACCAGAAAAACTATTTTTAACATTCAGAAGGTAAAATCATTGACTAGGACAAACCTGGTTGGTGTATACAACCTGTGATCCATCATTCTTCAATATAGTCCAGACACTAGTGAGGTCTAATTCTCCGACGGGTCCCCCATAGCCAGGATTTCTGTGACACACTTGCAATCTACTTTAAAGATAAAGTGGAAGCAGTTTACAGTGAATTTGACCTCACAGATCCTTGCAGGCACAAAGGGCCAACTCTTCTATTCAAACACCAGAGAATGTTGAGCTCTGCAGCTTCCCCCCTCTCACAGTCAATCAAGTGACCAAGTTTATCATGCATAGCAAGCCAGGTGCCCCTTCAGATCCTGTTCCGCCTAAGGTGATGCATGAAGTGACTCACAGGATAGCTTCGGTTATCATGATGCCGTTCAATAACTTCATTAAAGAAGGCTGTTTTCCTGGTGAATGGAAAAAAGCCTCGATCCTGCCACTACTGAAAAAACCTTCCCTCGATTCTTCAATAGAGAGCAACTACCGACCTATATCTCGTCTACTTTTCCCTGCTAAGGTCGTCGGGAAACACCGAAATAAATCACTGTCAGAATTGTTGGAGAATAATAATATTTTGAATGAGTCACAATTTGGATTCAGGTCTGGCCACAGTACTGGGACTACCATGGTTGCAGTCTCAGAAGAAATCAGGTCCAACATGGCTAATGATAGGAAGGGTGCAGTGGTCCTTCTGGATCTTTCTGCAGCCTTCGATACTGTGAGCCATTTGGTCCTTATGGAGCGGCTAACAGAAATTGGGGTTACCGGATCTGCCTTTGATCTTCTTGCTTCATTCTTGGAAAATCGTGAACAGAGGGTGGCCTTGGGGAATTTAATTAAAAATCTTATAATCTGCCTTACGGAGTACCCCAAGAGTCATCCCTCAGCCCTATGCTATTTAATATCTATGTGGCTCCTTTGACCAAACTTATCTATTCGTTTGGTTTTGCCACAATAGCGTATGCTGATAACACCCAGATTGTGGTATCAATCTCAAGCAATGCTGAAGAAATTGCAGATGAGTTCAACAACTGTATGCAGGCCATTGTAAAGTGGATGAGAGGTAATTGCCTAAAGTTAAATTCCCAAAATACTGAAGTTCTTCTTTTTGGGAAGGACGTGACCTTTTGCAATCAATCCTGATGGCCTCAGTCCCTAGGTCACTCCCCTGTGCCAGTTTCGAAAGTAAACAATGTAGGGGTCATATTTGATGCCAAATTGTCATTTGTGGATCAGGCTAACAAATTGGCATCTATGTGTTTTTTCATTATGAAAATGCTAAGGAAGGTATTAATCTTTATTCCGTCTGACCTGCAAAAATTGGTGGTCATTTCCCTAGTCTTTTCTAGGCTAGATTATTGTAATGACCTATATCTGGGTATTAACCAGAGACCACTAGCAAGTTTCAGATGCTGCAAAAAAACAGCCAGTCGCCTGCTCAAGAAAATTCCTAAATATCAGTCTGTGAAGGGTGCTTTGGTGGAGCTCCATTGCCTTCAAAACACTATGCCTGCATGGAACAGGACCAGAGTATTTCAAAAGTAAATTCAGATGGTACTCGCCAAAAAGACAGCTAAGATCTGCCACATCAAGATCAGCGATCATTCCCAGAATTAACAAAGAAGCAGAAAAGTAAAATGGTATTTATACCATTTTACTTTTCTGCTTCTCGCACTGCGAGAAAGCAGTGGGCCGACGCTCCGACGCCCACGTGGAGGAGCCGCTCCTGAATGAAAGAGTCCTGATGCTTTGGAGTCATTTTCATCATGGTAGCAGTACAAAATTGTAATCTCTGGAGTACCAGCACAATGTGGCAACCCTTCCTGAATAGGATGCAATAGCATGCAACCTCGATGTGTGAGCTTTGTAAATGTTTCTACGCTCAAAAGCAAAATATTTCAGATAAATCACCAACATTTACCATGATCAAACACGTTGCCACCACCATGCCGCAAAGATGAAGATGCCCTCTTGTGTGTTCCTTATGGTCTGCCTCTGGATTTACTTTGTTTCATCCAAATACCATGTTGGCTTCTACTGGATTTCAGTGGAAAGCTTTATCATTTGTGAAGCCGGAGACTTTTGTGTCTCTTCTTGATTTGGTACAAGTCATCTCTGCCCTTTCACATGGAGGCCAACACTTTTACTTATAGACAGGTTGCTATGTCTATTCCGCAAGAGGACTGGCTCTAACCTGCCACTGGTCCTTGCATTTTCTCCACTGAATTAGATATCTCTTGTTATTATGCCTAACATATCTCTTCACTGCTGACACAGCTGCAGAGACTGTTTTTCATCTCAGCCATGAGCTACTATGGCACTTACAGCACTTGTTCCATATTTTCTATTGATTGCACTGCTGCCCACCCCATATGGCCTCCAAAGGAGTGCCACCGCGCCTTGTAATTCCAAGACGGAGGTGCGCTATTTGGTGCATTTCCTTGTTTTCCAAATATCCAATGGCTCCTGTCATGTTATTTCTACATCATTGCCTTTCCTGTTTATACACTATTTAAGAACTCCCTTCCTTTCTTTTCACTACATCGCAATGTAGCCATTGTATTGTTCGGCAGGTACTACACCCCCTTGCCCTATATTTTTGTTCCATATTTTTTCTGGGAGAATTGGAAACATCTTCATCCTGATTTTCATCCTGCAATCATCTTCCTTGCTGGTTCAAAGATCACAGTCTCCAGCCATCCTACTCACTGGAGGCTTTGGCTTTTCCTCCAGTTTGTGAAGCTTCCTACAGACACTTGTCTCTTACACATTACTCTTTTTGTGGAAAGGCACTGTGGCTTCAAGAAGGAACCGTCCTTACCTCAGACAGACCAATTCCCAAAACTGAAATATA
The DNA here is from genome assembly GCA_963921515.1 of Calotriton arnoldi. NCBI lineage: Eukaryota > Metazoa > Chordata > Amphibia > Caudata > Salamandridae > Calotriton > Calotriton arnoldi. The sequence goes on from CAWUFW010026432.1 coordinate 15,446, forward strand.
CACCAGCGTCCAGCCCTTGACAATACCGCCATGTCTTCTGCTGCCTATGCCTTCTATTTCAAATACACACTCGTGTTCATTGATAATTGAGGGATGAATTCTCCATCCTATTTTGAAGATCTTATAAACTGAGTACATTTCAGAATTTTTGCGAATTTTCAAAAATCTTTGCGATGTCTCATAGAAATAGCTTAAAGCTGAAAATGCATGTGCTCTCCTAGCTCCTTAAACTTAACAGACAACTCTCAGGAGTAGGTGTGACAGAGAAGAGCATTAACATATCAAATTATTTTCACTATTTCTCAACACGGAAAATATTTGTCTTGGGGAGGACGCCCTTTCTCCTACACCCCAACGAGACCGGAGGGTGTTTTTCACACTCAATTTGCTCACTTATGCCAGATTGTTCCAGCATTCGATGTACCTTTTTAGGCACCAAGTGTGTGAAAAACCATTTGAAATGTGATATCCACGAAGTTAGGGAGTTTTCTACCTTACCAAAGGACTTACCACTGCCACTCCCCTGTGAACACCCGTGTTTCTTAAGGTATGCTTCTTCGCAGTCTTTACCCGACAGGCCGTTACCACACAGGTAAGTGCAGCACAAGTAGGTAACAAGCAGGCCCTTATGGTATTTTTCCATGCTGTGCTTTACCACGCAGGTAAGCATTTTTTTATTGTCATATTTATTATATCATTAACAAAAAGGGGAATTTTAAGGATTAAGGGATGGATAAGGATTTTTTTGATGTTGCCATACAAAGTTTCAACTTTCTGAAAAATACAGACGCAGACTTCTGCACAGTTCTTGAGAGGGGATGGGTTCTTTGGTTAAAAAAAAGAGGATTTGAAATTTGTCTGACCATCCTGCAAAGGGTACAAGGACAATTAGGAGGTTCCTCAATTGTTCCTTCGTAATAAGCGGATTTATGTTCGTGTTAATGTCATTTTTATACCATTTGTTAAAGCTCCAAATGTTGCGAAACGAACCGTGGCACAGTTAAGAGTCCATTTCATCATTGCCTGCCCTGAAGGAAATATTTCAGCTTTGAGCATGAGAAAGTTTCCTTTCAGGCTTTTGATTAGATCTTTGTGAGTTAAGAGCCGGTGAATTTGGCCCATACCAGAACAATACCCACTCTCACTGTCTTTATTCTGCGTTGTGTAATAATTGTGGAAACAAACCTAACTGCAATAAAGTTTAATACAAGCAACCAAAAGGCCTACTAACTCATGGTATGGTGGGCTTATTGTTCCACAACCAGATATCTCAGTGTAGTTTTTAAGAATCGTGTAAAAGGCATATGCTACAGATGTAAGCCTATTATATTCAGCTGCATGCTAGCCTGCAAGTCCCATCAGTTTACCAGCGGCGGCTCCTCCGCTAAGGCAGAAGAGAGTCGCCCCACTGCTCTCAGAGCAGTTTAAAAAGGAAAAATAAAATCATAATAACGCAATGTTATTATCATTTTTTTTTTCCGTACTGCCTAGGTGCGGGCCTGAGCTGGCCAGAGCAGGGGGCAGGGGGAGGAGTGGTGGGCATTCTCCAAGTGCACATGATGGTTTGACTGGCCATCTTGGGCCGGCCAAACAGTCATGCGCACTTTGCATGTTCTCCACCAGCTGTACTGCACAGCCTGGCTGGAGAACATACACAGTCTCATAGTCCCCGTCTGAGTGCCAAACCACAGTGCTCAGACCAACCACGACACTCCTGGCAGCAGCGTCATGATTGGCTAGGGAACCTGTGTGCTTCCTGCTTGTCGATGACCGCAGAGGAGCGAGAGGCAGTGGCCGGCCTACAGGTAAGTGGATTTTTTTAATCTTCCTGCCCTCCCTCGCCCCGTTAAGCAGCAGCCACCACTGCAGTTTACATGGGTAATTAAATGCACACGCTGGGATTCAAAGCTTTATATGGCCAAGGCCTAACTGTGTGCACAATTCAGGGTCAGAGAAATCAAAATGTAAGAATACAACAAAAAAGCACGGGTCCCCACACTGAGGTTTTTTATTATGCTGGGGAAAGAATGGCGCGGAACAAGGTCTAGAAGATGTACTTATGTAAAACGACTCCGGCACTAAGGACAAGGGGCCTTATTCGGAGTACCTCCGCAGTCCAAAGTGCTAACTGCCCCCCTGGTAAATATCAATACTCCTACAGTGCAGTATTTACCAGGTGCACAATGACTGCACTGTTATTTGATGCAGACTTTGGGGAAAAAAAAGATATCGTGCCAGTTGTGCTTGTTTTCCGCTCTTTGGTGGGGTGTATTGTTGGATTTTATGCACTTTACCCACGTCTTTTGCGGCAGGATTTACCTGGTGAAAATCATGCAAGCAAACATCAATGGAATGTACAACTAGTTCCTCAGGTGTAATCCGGCTTCAGAGGTTGTCATAGCAGTCCCTTGGTGTTGATTTTTAGACGTGTGCAAGAGAGCTCGTTCTTTTTTCCTGCAGGACCTTTGATCTGTGCAGCACATCTGGAATAAACTTCAAGGCTTGAGAGGTGAGCAGAACAAGCTGACCCAGAAGACAGATGGATGGCATTTCATGTGGATAACATTTGCTGTCACTCTTGCGGAGTTCGAGATTCTGACACGATATTTTTCCAGATTTCTTCAAAGAGCTCTGTATATAATAAATGCTTTTTATTTTGTCAAGCAGTTCTAAATAGATCAAGAATACAGATTCAAGCAGAGAATTTCGCCGGCCCCTGGACATCACAGCTAATCAAATACTTCTAGGTCTGACATTAAAAGAGTTTCTTAAGAATTCCTATATGGGGGATGGTGAAGAGGCATAAGAACCTGGACAACATGGCCCAACAACACTGTTAGTGGTCCACCGTGTGTTCCCATATTGAAGTCGGTGGGAGGGGATGCTGCCCAGAAGATTCCTATATGTCTCTCGAAGTGGGGTACATTGGCTGTAGACAAAGGCTAATTATTTGATGTCCAGCGATGCTTCATGTAGCTTTGCATGCTCTGGGTGGGCTAGAGGGAGTCTTCCTCTTTACTGCAGAGCTCTGGCAAACATTGCACATAAAACTGGGAGGAACTCCTGTTCTAGTGCACCAAAATCTTCTCTGCTTAGAAAACATCCCTGTAGATTACCCAGAGCAGGAAACTGGTGTTTTACTTTTTTCTGAACATCCCTATGCCCCAACCATGGCTGAGCAGTATACAGGCTCAAAGAATCAACCATGACAGAGAGTGAGTTAAAGCTCTGGTGAGCACAGGGGATAGTTATCAGATATATCTCTCCAGCTTACTCCTCCATCTTTTGATGGAACAAATTAAGTTGGCGGAGAAAGGAACAACTCATTTTATGATGGCGGTTCATCTGATACACACTCAATTTCCCAGACAGAGGAAAGGGAAAGCTTTGCAAATGTGGCTGACTGGCAGAGAACAAACCAGGGAACCTCAAAGGGCCTGAGACCTCTATGTATCCACAGGCTGAGTGTACCGGTCAAGGGTCATAAAATCCATAAAATCATACATCTTCAGCTAAAGTAATAATGTTACCAGTTTCTTCCTGTGATGGCAACCCGTTCGTTCTGGGGCCTTTGGAATTCAAGAGTTTTACCCCAAGAAGCTGGTGCTTTCTCACCCATGGGCAGGATGGCCCATGGAACATGAGCAGTTGGGAGCCCCCAATCACATTTATTAAGATAAAACTATAGTTGAAGATTAAAAAAATGTTGACATATTCAGAACACTGAAAATGCAAAACGATATTCCTATTGATGCGAAGTTCTATATGTTAACTGTAATGCAGCAGTTGGAGTACAGGTCTAATATTGGCACATCCCACATACATCAATCCAAAACCACGCATGATTCCTTTAGTCTTCCAAATAGAATGCCGCGTGCTCCTTGAAACCTAGAGTAGGGCCTTGTTTTTCTACCACTTTAATGACATATATGTGTGATTAAATTAATGGCAGTACTGCCCCAGTCCAAACAGTGGTTGTGAAGTTAAAGGGGTTTTATTTACAAGCCTCCCCCACCGTACAGACTCAAGAAGGGCAGTGCAAGCACGCATGCATACATACGAGGAGCAGTCGGATGCAGTGCCAATCACAGCGTCAAACCACAGCACCACCAGCCTCCAAGAAGCACAACCGCACTTTACTTTGTGAATACAAGAACAGCTTTGCCCAGCTGTGTAGCAGAAATCTGGGAAAAGGCTCTAATGCACATAATAGCACAAGCATTACTTAGGCTGTGTCTGAGTGTTGCTATTTCAAACAGGGCAAGAGGAGGCTGTTAAAAGGCGTTCAGATCAAAGTCTATCTGCAGGAAATTGCGAGGCGGGAGATATGTGCAGCAGTTTCAATAATCACAGTGCATTATCTGATCTGGTCACTGGAGGAGAAATTTAGAGCTCGCAACTTTGAAACCTTTACAACTTCAGTTTAAAGCAAGTCCAAGGTGAGCCACATACATCTCTTCCTGATTTATAGCTCAATTTCAAGAACAAAGGCCGCGCATTTCTGTTTGGTGCCAGTAAGAAAAAAGTGACCTTCAACATTTAAGTATAACTTGGTGTGCGACTACACTTCTTTAAAAATCTGCTGCCAACAGCAGGTTTGATGACGTTTTGTAACTAATAACTGTTGCAAAGATTATTCTTTTAACAGCTGTAGAGGGGTTTTGCGCAAGGTTAACAACCTTTTTTGTGACCAGATGGCTATACAGGCTGTAATCACACACAATGATACCAGAACCGCTGCACATGAATCCTGTCATATCAGGTTTACCAATAGTAAGTGTATGTAGTATACACCCACACACTTGCATGCATGCATATGTTGTGCAAAAGCGAACATAAAACATAGAAGCAACAGGAATTTGAGACTGGTCCTGCCATGATATAGTTCTCTGCGAACACAGCGAAGAGACTTTGTTCTTGTCACAGTATGGGAGGAGTGCTCCATGCATACATCACTTGTCTCGCATTTATACTAAATGGAAGACGAACAAAGGAAAATTTTAATTGGATTTATATAGCGCTCACCACCCCTGACGAGGCGTTGAAGCACTTTTCGTGAGTAGCACGTTACTCCGGAACCCAAAGGATTAGTGGCGGATTAGTATAGGGAAATATAAATTGTTAACTTGAGCGGTGGACATGTGAGTCTGTTAGTTTGATTGAATAGGATAATGGAGGGACAGAGGAGAGAAGAGTCTAGAAAGCATTATTTGGGAGATCACAGTAGTAAGATGATGTTTGGGAAGAGTCCTGCCATTAGGTGAAGAAGAGTGAATCGAAATGCTAGTCACTGAAATATGAAGTGATCTGCAGGTTTTGAGTTTAAATTTGTCAAATATGATTCAGCCTTCAATTGGTCGGCTATATCTTTGATTTAGAAATTCTGTTCCCTAATGGGCAAAACATGGATGGTGAATTGTACGTTTCTGGACGAAAATCAAGAGACGAATACATACCCCTGACAGATTTTTGTACAAGATGAAAGAGTGATTGTAAATTCCAGTAGTTTAGTGGTTGCAACTTCACAGTGCAGATTTAATAATGTTTCCTCATGGACATATGTTTTATTAAGCTGTAGTTGTTTATAAATTGAAATATAATCCATTTTGCTCTGGTAGACTGAATGTTTAATCACAAGCAGTTCAAACATGCACAGATAGATTGTTTTTGCATTGAATTTATACTACAGTGTTGTTTATCTGCCCGAGGTGCTAGCTATGTTAGAGTGTTCCCTGCATGGTAACAAGTCCAACTCACACTAGAAGGAGAAAAATGATATTATTAAGAACTTTGAGATGTAATACATATTTTAGTCGGAAGCAATGAACCAATTCATTCATTCAAATGACCAACGAATTCCCAGCTCAAAGGCTTAGGATGCAATGGGCTTTGTCTATCCGGCTGGGTGTGAATGGGTCTGCTCTCCCTGTTGTCTTTCCAACGAGGGGTCTCTGACAGATTCTCTCTCTCTAGTCTCTGTGGGAAATTCCAGAAGTTAGCAGACCAGAGACTGCTGGAAGGCCACTGTAGTGGACTGTGCTGGATTCGTTTTCATAAGGAGAGTCTGGAGAGAGATGTGCCTTGTTAAGAAAGCATTCTTTCATGTGGTCTGTTACAAGCTGTCAACTCTAGATTTTGTACACCTTAAGTCTCTTCGTACGCTGTACCAAATATTGCCCAAATGCACTTTAGGAAATGTATTAATTCCAGAATATCTGACCTGGGGTTTAAATGCCCTGCATACAGAAATGACATGGGGACCTTTTTCAGAAATTGTGTAGGCTCCCGGAAAAGCTGATAATTTGGGGGCAAGCAAAATAATTGGTATTCTTTGACCAGTCTCTGGTAAAACACTTCTATGACAAAGGACCCCCGCACAAGCCATGGAAAAATCTCATGTTACAAAAACAGAATTCATTAAAAATGAGCTTGTAAGTTTACCTGAACTCAGAGGGCCAAACAGCAAACATGAATTCCCCTGGACCTGGGGTTTTAGGCTGCGGTTTCTTGGGCAAGTCATAATTTTTTCTCCAAAAACTGGTATGGTCAGGCAGGATAGCGGTTCAGCGTATGAAGGGAAGCATACAAGGAATCCTTTATTTTTTAAGAAATAGCTTGGACAAAACCAGAACAAACTGTGATCTCTCTGCAATCAGTCGCTGATAGCTGGCGTTTCGTGTACAAATATTCTTCTTTGTCCACAGGGTAATAAGTAACATTAATATTTTGTTGCAGGGAATCTACACACATAGACAATATATGTATTTTTGTGGCATACATTGGGGATGAACATATCAAAACCATTTGGGCCCATATTTATAAATACCAGTGGATTAGTGTAGCTCAGAGTGTAGGGAAACAGAACAGAACACAATCGCTAGTATGGACATTATATAGATAATGGGACTATTTGATACAACCCCCAGAGAGAAAGATACATGTGCTATATTTGAAAAGGGGGAACTTAGTTTCTGGACTGAAATGATATGTGGCTCTTTCACCCTTCTCTGTATTACTGGAGAGCCTCGTGATCCATTAAATCTAGAGCAGACTACTTTTTAAATCCAGCTGGGCAGGCACAACCTCTTTGATCAAGAGCAATTCTCGCAACCAAAGAAGCCTCCTTCATTCAGCGGCAACACCAGCTTGACATTGGCAACACAGCCATCACATATTAGCCCACCGACTCACAGTGCAAGCAGCAAGAAGTCAAGCTGTCAGCCGAAGACTTCACTTCAGTACTAGTTAGCAGTGTATAAGAGTGAGGCTGTGCGGGTAAAGGGGAGAGACTTTACCCGGAGCGAATGGGGCTGCAATCCTGTAAAAGAGAAGCCAGAGGTCCAAATGAGAGCTCACTTTTCGCAAATGCCCTGTTCTAGAGTTCTTCACTTTTACATTTCAGTTACGTACCTTGCCCTGCTGAACATGTCCAGTTTTAATTGCTCAACTGCGGATGCTAATAGAGGTTCACACAATGTCAGTGTGATATTGAAAGCCTCCCTTTGGTTAAGATGGCTTTTGTCCCCATGTGGGGGGCCGTGGGCTATAAAGAGCATGTAGAAATGTTAAAAGGGGTCTTCTACGAACAGCTGACAAAATAGTTCAGAAGGGTGAGGGCCCACCCAGATTTTTGACTTTTTGAATGTCATAGGAGTGAACCCTAGAACCACCTGCTCAGTATCTTATTGTTCTGATATATTGTGCACCGGTGGGAACAATGGCACCTTTTACTATAGCACTTAGAGGCGTGTGAGGGCTCTGCACTGTAGCACCAGTGGCTTAATCGCTGACGCTGGAACATGGGAACATGGCTTCCCTTCCCTCCTGCCTTTGACCAAAGAATTCCTAAGGATTCTGCAGCTCAATCTCGCTGGGGCTTACACTGTCAGCTAGATGCGTGGTACTGCTGTGTAAGGGTGGGAAACCCTCGCATGGTACTTTTTAGGTCTCGCCTGAGCCAGCGCATGCGTTGCACTGGCGAGACTTTTAGTAAGGGCTTCAGAAAATGCTACCACTGTGGCCTAGAGCTTGCGGTTACGCTTGCGGGCGCGCGCTTCCGTCATGGCTCATTAAGTGCATTGCTCTCGGGCACCCTTCCAGCCCGCGATCGCGATCACTTTCACTTTGACGGCCGCGTCACACGCGCGCACACACACAACTCCCGTCTTCCATGCCATCAATTGTTTATTTTCCCTTTCACTCTGTTTTTCTGTACCTTTCGCGCACAGGCACGAGCAGAGGCGCCATATGGCTTTCCTCTCGCTCGGCCTAGCGTGCGTGCCTTGCTTCAATGCCCCTCCCCCACCACAGACTTTTTTCTTTACTTTTGCAACAATCGCGGCACCCGCGTTTACCTTTTAACCATGAGTAGCACGCAAAATCGATGCCGCGATGCAAAAGTAAAGAAATAGATTTTCTTCTATTTCTTTACTTTTGCAGCAATCGCGGCACCGGCGCTTACTAATGGTTAAAGGTAAGCGGGTGCCTCGATTATAGCAAAAGTAAAGAAATAGATGTTTTTCTATTTCTTTACTTTGCAGCAATCGCGGCACCGGCGCTTTACCTTAACCATGAGTAAGCGCCGGTGCCGCAATTAGCTGAAAAGTAAAGAAATAGAAAAACATCTATTTCTTTACTTTCGTTATACATCGCGGCACCCACGCTTTACGCGTGGTGTGTCCTGGCCAAATTGAACACTCTGGGCAGTCACTTTTAACTCTATTCCCCTGCGCTCACTTTTTCGTTAGGCTTGGAAGTCTTTAAAACTAACTGAAAGCTCTTATCAAGTGCGTTGTTGACAAAATAAACAGACTGGATATTACTTCGGTGCATGGGGATCTAGGGTGTTAGACAGCACCCTCTTTCAATGTCTATTCAACAATATAATAAAGGTGGAAAGGTTGTGCCTTTCCAGCAAGTAGTAAAGGGTTGCAGTCTCAAGTCTCCTACTTTACCAAAATGTTTAATCTTGGGCAAATTATTCTCTCTTCTCTAATCTAACAATATGTAAGCAATCTGATCAAGTTGAATGGGAGAAATAAATACAAAGGGCATTTTCACATAACAGGCCCCTAACATGGTTTTCAATCCCAGTTTCCCAGTTGTTTAACTGTAGGTGCCTACTTTCCCTATTAGCCTCTCTAAAAGCAAAGGTCTTTCTGAAGCTGGGTTGTGCAGGACCCTCTTGTGCTGCAGCTTATTCCTCAAAGTCACTCAGTAAACAAAAAGCTTGCTCCAGGCAGGCACTTCTTGTCAGCTCATACATGTCTGAAACAAGCATTGGCATAGCCAATAGGTCTCGCATTTGGGACCTAATAAGTGTTTAGCCATGCAACAGTTGGTGTTGTTGCACCAAGGATATTCTGCTGCATAACTAAATACTAATAAGGTCCCAAAAGCGAGACCTATTGGCTATGCCAATGCTTGTTAAGTTACCTGCCCGCATCTCTCGTTGGCACAACATGGTTTCTTTAATCTGGGCTCAGACCAGACCCTACAGGCCATAGTGCTACATATACCGCACTTCCTGTGCGAGATGCTTCTGCTGCACTTAAATGCAGAGCCAGGTCCATGCTATACCAAGTACCAGTAAAGAAACGGCAGCGGATAAAACACGCCTACTGCAATGATACCGGCGACTGTGACGCCTGGGCTCGGCGCACACACAATCAGTGGCCCTGCCAGTCAGCTAACGTCAAATGCCTCTCAACTGATCCCCAGCTAACATCAAGTGCCTCTCAACTGATCCCCAGCTAACGTCAAATGACTCAATTGATAAGTTTTTCTTTTGCCTCGCCCCTCCCCAACTTTTGTATTTTTCCTGCAATGCTTTACAATTTTGTAATTTTATGGCAGCTTTTCAACATCGCCTAATTTCAATGTATTTCACAGCGCCAGCAGTAATAAAAACAAAAACAGCACAAAAAGGCCCCGGGCTCAGACATTATGTGAGACACAATTCAGTTGGACAAGCTCCAGATTGCTGTTGACACGTGCCGTTGAATACAAGTAGCACACAATACAATTAGGATTATTAATGGTGTGCAGAAGCGGGTGAAAAAGCATTAATTTTAACTATTTCTCTTAATGTTGACATCCTGAGCTCCTCGCCGAATACATCCATCAATGGCGGATGTGGCATTTATGGATGAGAAATGCAGGCATGAGGTCAAATGTAATCGAGAGCCGTTGGCAGAGGAAATGGCAGTGCAATACCCAAACAATGTTAGCGACGACCTTGATAATGAAATATTTTTTTACCTTAAAGGACACTGCATTAGAATAATTGTGACTGGAGAAAAAAAGCGCCTCTCAACTTGGCATCTACAAATTTGCCGAAAGGCCGGTGCCAAGCCAAGCTGAATACGAAGGAAATGATTCCGCTGCCTTTCGAATACTGTGAGCAATCTGCAAGAGTGATCAAAGAGTTCATGAAGTAACTAGCGACCTAGACAAAAAATCTTAATCAAACAGCAAAGGAAAACGGCTTCTTGTGTTTTCTGGTCACTGCCAAAGCACTATTTGAAATAAACGATTGGGTGCACAAAGGTGTCTGATGGCGCAGGCACTGTATCCTTCCGCGTACGTCTCCCAAGGTGTACCTGGAAGAGGCGGAGCTGGGCAGTTGAATTACAAATAAAAGGAGCTGTCTGCAGGGCATGCACTTGACCTTAAAGTTGGCACCTGTGCTGCAGACAGAGCAGAGCTTCCTATTTCTGTGCATGCAGCCATCCATTCATGGCCGGCCCTACATCTGATCGATTGGGACAGCACCCTGGGAGGAAAGAAAATTTGGTGTTTGTTGTGGTTTGGGGGGGGGTCGTTGCGGTGCTCGGGCACGAGGTGTGAGGAAGATGGAAGGGCCGGGAGGTTGAAGGGGTGCTAACAGTTACGCTGATGTACATTAAGGGCGGATTACAAATTCTTTAACGGGACCCTATTGAGACCAAGTGGAAGGATGAGCTGCTGCTTGCATGGCATTAAGTCAGGCAGCACTCTGCAGCGCCCCTCGGAATATTGGCCCCCTGGAATGGGCCCAGCTCGCCCATGCCCAAGGCCAGACCTGCCTCCATCACAGAAGTTTTAGCTGCTCCCTGCAGGTGGGAGTAATGCTGGCTCCCGATTTTTGAGGGGAGCTGGCTGGGGCGGTGAGAACTTGGGGCTCCCCCTAAGGCCCGCAACAAGGAGATGGTGTGTACCCTGGGTGGGCACCAGGGCAGCCACCCTTAGTTGGCCGGGACCAGGGGATGGGTCCCTGGGGCCGAAATTGGCCTGGGGAGGTGGGCCGTGTGGCCCCCCTACCTGTTTTCAATATGGCTGGGCCCTGGGGCCGTAATTGGCCTGGGAAGGGGGCTGCTTGCCCTCCTCCCCATAATTATGGTGGTGGGCTACGGGGGATGGGGTACCCGGGGCCAAAATAGGTCCAGGGAGGGGGACATGTGCCCCCCTCCCCCACAAAATGTGCTGGGCCCCGGGGGGTTGGGGGATGAGGTCCCCTGGGGCCAAAATTGGCCCCGGGGAGGGCTGAGTGAGTTGGCTGCATGCGGGGGGAGTGAATGGCTGCCTGTTACAGGGATGTTAAAGTTCGGAAATAGCATTAAAAACATAGAAATTCACTGAAAAATACAAAGGTTACAGGGACGTTATAGTTAGGAAATAGAATTTTTTTTTAAAACTTAGAAATCCACTAACATGCCCAGGGAGGGGGGGCACATGCCCCCACCCTCACATAATGTGCCGGGCCCCGAGTAGGGTGACCAGGCTTCCCGGATTTCCCAGGACAGTCCCAGTTTTAAGAGGACTGTCCCAGTGTGCCAAAAAGTTTTTTAATTTTAGGTAAATGTCCTGGTTTTTGGGACAAAGGTCAGGTCATTCAGCAAAGCAGATATACACCCCATTCAGAGGCGCCTCTGAAGACTGAAAATTTTAAGTAATTTTGCTGTTTCTGCCAGGCAGCACAGGAGGGAGATGGCTGCCTGCTCCCAGCAGAGACAGAGGAGTGGGGAGCAGGGCAGGGGGAGCTCAGGGTTGAGGGGTTCTGACACACGCACGTACACACACATACACACACACCTGGCATGCATGTGTGTGTGTATATATATATATATATATACACATACATTTACAAGCCTAGATTGAGTCTATATGTATGTATGTAGACATATTTACAGGGCTGTGCCAAAAAACAGGAAAGAGCCAGATATAGAAGTAAGACTAATGGCTTTAGTCCTACTTGTATGTCTAGCCTGTCATGGTTTTTGCTTTTCAAAATCTCGTCACCCTAGCCCCGGGGGTCCCCAGGGCTGAAATTGGTCACGGGATGGGGGCTTTGTGGGTTGGCTGCCTGCGAGGGTTGGTTGCGGCCAACCGCGCTGCACACAACCCAGGCTGTGCATGGCGGGGGTGGTTGCATGTGGGGGGAGGTTGGCTGCATGCTGAGGGTTTGGCTGCAGGCCAGGCCCTGTGGCCAACCCCTTGCCGTGCACGGCGGCGGTTGGATTAATGTATGGTAATTAAATATTACTTTACGTTAAAATACCCTAGAAATTCACTGGAAACAACCAAAGGTTACAGGGACATTATAGTTAGGAAATCATTTAAAAAGTAGAAATTGCTGAAAAATACAAAGGTTACAGGGACGTTATAGTTAGGAAATAAAATGAAAAGAACCTTAGAAATTCACTAAAAAACTAAAGTTACAAGGACATTATAGTTAGGTTCACATTTTACACAAACAAAACAATAGAAATTCAGCAATTATAGTTAGAGTTATCTCAAGTAACTATAATACCCCACATATTACATCACTCATTGCATCTTCTATGACATTATTGATAATATCACTGGAACATTTACTGTAAAATTATTAATGAGAAACCTGTGCATGGGGGTGGGTGAGTTATAGTTACCTTAGGGCATGAGTTATAGTTACTTGAGATAACTGTAACTGCTGAATTTCCTGTGTGTGTAAAATCTGAAGCTAACTATAACGTGTCTGTAATCTTTGTTTTATATATATCACTTGAAGACAAAGTTAACTGTGGCCTTTTTTTCTGCTTCTATTGTTATTAACCATTTGCTGGCATGAATTTGTCCACCTGTTTTCTTACTTGTGTGCTACTCACTTTTCTGTTGGTTGAATGCATAACATCAGTCATTTTACACTGGCTTGTTAGAATTATTCAATATATATATATACATATATATATATTCACTGAAAAAACCATAGGTTTCAGGCACGTTATAGTTAGAAATTAGCATTTAAAAAACCTTGAAATTCACTGAAAAACCATAGGTTTCAGGCACGCTTATAGTTAGAAATTAGCATTTAAAAACCTTTGAAATTCTCTGAAAAAAACCATAGGTTTCAGACACATTATAGTTAGAAATTAGCATTTAAAAAACCTTTGAAATTCACTGAAAAAACCATAGGTTTTAGGGACAGTTATAGTTAGTTGGACATTGCACTCGTACAAAACCCGTGAAATTCCCTGTTATAGTTAGTTCAGCTAACTATAACTCGCGCCCGCAATGCACTGCTGATGACGTCACATATTACATCACTCATGACATGGTCAGTGACATCACTGATGACATCACTGATGACATCTCAAATGACATCACTGATGACATCATCCAGTGACTGTGTTTCTGTAAAGTTTAAATATGTTTAATATATATAGGGAAAGGCGTATTGAAGAATGAGTGGGTGTATAAGTGTCTGAATGGATGATTTAGTACGTGAGTGACTGACTCTACAAGTGAGTGATTAAACGTATCTTACTGAATGCATGGGTTAGTGACTAAACTGTGTGAATGTCTGTATCCGTCTGTTTGTTGGTGTGTAAGTGGATGCATGGATTTGCGAATAGCTACATGAGTGTCTATATGGGTTATTGATTGGTTCTCTGAGTATCTGTATGGCTGCCTGAGTGTTTGTGTGGGTGGGGTGTGTGACTCTATACATAGATGTGTGAGTGGGTGATTCACTGGGTGCATGATTTCAAGAGTGCATCTGTGATGGACTGCTTGGGTGAGTGTGTGTATGGGTGTGTTAGTGAGTGAATGTATATCTCAGTGGTACATGTGCGAGTAACTACATATGTAAAAGGCAGTATATATGTGTGTTGGAGTATTTAAATGGCTATAAGTGAGAGTGTGTTATTGTGAGAGTGGCTGTATGGATGCGTGTGTGCTTGTATCAGTTATTGTATAAGAGCGTAAGAATGTGCTAGTATTTGTATGAGTAAGTGAGCTGGTGTGTGTATAACTGTATAGGTGAGTAAATGGGTGTGTGATTAATTTTTGCATGACTGACTAGGTGTGTGAGTACCTCTATGGATGAGTGGCGGTGTGTCAGTGTTTATATAGGTGTATGAGTGCATATGATAGTCCTGTACTGAGTGACTAAGTATGAGTGACTGTACAGGTGAGTGAGTGGATGTGTGTGTAGACCTAAGAATCAGTGAGTGGGTATGTAGTTTTTGGTGTTGGAGTGTGTATGGTTTTGAGAATGGCAGTCTGTAATTTTGAGTGGGTGTATCAAAAGTTATATTAGGGTGTGAGAAGATGCATGAAATTATCACATGGATGATGTCATCAGTGATGTCATTTGAGATGTCATCAGTGATGTCATCAGTGATGTCACTGACCATGTCATGAGTGATGTAATATGTGACGTCATCAGCAGTGCATTGCGTGGGCGCGAGTTATAGATTAGCTGAACTAACTATAACAGGGGAATTTCACGGGTTTTGTACGAGTGCAATGTCCAACTAACTATAACTGTCCCTAAAACCTATGGTTTTTTCAGTGAATTTCAAAGGTTTTTTAAATGCTAATTTCTAACTATAATGTGTCTGAAACCTATGGTTTTTTTCAGAGAATTTCAAAGGTTTTTAAATGGTAATTTCTAACTATAACGTTGCCTGAAACCTATGGTTTTTTCAGTGAATTTCAAAGGTTTTTTAAATGCTAATTTCTAACTATAACGTGCCTGAAACCTATGGTTTTTTCAGTGAATTTCAAAGGTTTTTTAAATGCTAGTTTCTAACTATGCCAACAGAGGGAGGACATGTGAAGAAAGAAGAAAAACGCACAGAAAGAAGCAAAAGATGTGCAGAAAGAACCAACAGAGGAGCAGAAAGAGGCCTTGTTGCAAAATCATCCTGTGCCCACAACTTTTTCAGACGGGTACTGGTGGTAACTGACTCTGACTAACCAGAGCCAGTGCACGTTTGCACAGTGGTGAAGGGAGGGGCCTGAGGTGACATGTGTGCAAACGCGCCCGTGGCGCGTTTTAAGTTGCAGGATTAAGTCCCCTTGAATCCTGAGGGTCCCTGGGGCCCAACTAGCCCCCAGGTACCTACAGTTAGGACCACAGAGCTGAGTTGCAGAGAGGCGTTCCGAGGCCACGCACCTTTTTTCACCTCTCTGCAACGCAACTCTGTTGTGCTTACTGAAGGTACCTGGTGGGCTAGTTGGCCCCAGGATTCCAAGGGAATTAACTCCCCAACTTAAAACGCACCACAGGGCGTGTGCTTGCGCACATGTCACCTGAGGCCCCGCCCCCTCCCATCACCACTGTGCAACGCGCCCCGTAGCGCGTTTTAAGTTGGGGGATTAGGTCACCTTGAATCCTGAGAGTCCCTGGGGCCCAACTAGCCCACCAGGTACTTCCAGTAAGCACCACAGGCCTGCGTTGCAACGCCTGTAACAAATTGTGCAGTTGTGTTTAGGTAGTGAAGAGGGTCGTGCTGGGGGTAGTGTTTTAGGGTTTAGGGTAGTGCAGTGGTGTTTGTGTAGTGTAGGGGGTCATGCTGGGGGGTAGATTTAGGGTTTAGGGTAGTGCAGTGGTGTTTGGGTAGTGTAGGGGATACTGCTGGGGGTAGTGTTTTAGGGTTTTGGGTAGTGCAATGGTGTTTGGGTAGTGTAGGGGGTATGGCTGGGGGTAGTGTTTTAGGGTTTAGGGTAGTGCAGTGGTGTTTGAGTAGTGTAGGAGGTCGTGGTTTAGGGTAGTGCAGTGGTCTTTGGGTAGTGTAGGGGTTCGTGCTGGGGTAGTGTTTTAGGGTTTAGGGTAGTGCAGTGGTGTTTGTGTAGTGTAGGGGGTCATGCTGGGGGTAGATTTAGGGTTTAGGGTAGTGCAGTGGTGTTTGGGTAGTGTAGGGAGTCATGCTGGGGGGAGTGTTTTAGGGTTTAGGGTAGTGCAGTGGTGTTTGGGTAGAATAGGGGGTACTGCTGGGGGTAGTGTTTTATGGTTTAGGGTAGTGCAGTGGTGTTTGGTAGTGTAGGGGTTCGTGCTGGGGTAGTTTTTTAGGGTTTAGGGTAGTGCAGTGGTGTTTGAGTAGTGTAGGAGGTCGTGGTTTAGGGTAGTGCAGTGGTCTTTGGGTAGTGTAGGGGTTCGTGCTGGGGTAGTTTTTAGGGTTTAGGGTAGTGCAGTGGTGTTTGAGTAGTGTAGGAGGTCGTGTTTTAGGGTTTAGGGTAGTGCAGTGGTCTTTGGGTAGTGTAGGGAGTCGTGCGGGGGGTAGTGTTTTAGGGATTAGGGTAGTGCATTGGTATTTGGGTAGTGTGAGGGGTCATGCGGGGGTAGTGTTTTAGGGTTTAGGGCAGTGCAGTGGTGTTTAGGTAGTGTAGGGGGTCGTGCTGGGGGAGTGTTTTAGGGTTTAGGGCAGTGCAGTGGTGTTCGGGTAGTGTGGGGGTCGTGCTGGGGGGAGTGTTTTAGGGTTTAGGGCAGTGCAGTCGTGTTCGGGTAGTGTAGGGGGTCGTGCTGGGGGAGTATTTTAGGGTTTAGGGTAGTGCAGTGGTGTTCGGGTAGTGTAGGGGGTCATGCTGGGGGTAGTGTTCTAGGGTTTAGGGCAGTGCAGTGGTGTTCGGGCAGTGTAGGGGTCGTGCTGGGGGTGGTGTTTTAGGGTTTAGGGCAGTTCAGTGGTGTTCGGACAGTGTAGGGGGTCGTGCTGGGGGTGGTGTTTCAGGGTTTAGGGCAGTGCAGTGGTGTTCGGGCAGTGTAGGGGTCGTGAAGGGGTGGTGTTTCAGGGTTTAGGGCAGTGCAGTGGTGTTCGGGTAGTGTAGGGGGTCATGCTGGGGGTAGTGTTCTAGGGTTTAGGACAGTGCAGTGGTGTTCGGGCAGTGTAGGGGGTCGTGCTGGGGGTGGTGTTTTAGGGTTTAGGGCAGTGCAGTGGTGTTCGGACAGTGTAGGGGGTCGTGCTGGGGGTGGTGTTTCAGGGTTTAGGGCAGTGGTGTTCGGGCAGTGTAGGGGGTCATGCTGGGGGTGGTGTTTCAGGGTTTGGGGCAGTGCAGTGGTGTTCGAGAGCAGTAAAGGGGTCGTGCTGGGGGTGGTGTTTCAGGGTTTAGGGCAGTGCAGTGGTGGTCCGGCAGTGTAGGGGGTCGTGCAGGGGTGGTGTTTCAGGGTTTAGTGCAGTGGTGTTCGGGCAGTGTAGGGGTCGTGCTGGGGTGGTGTTTCAGGGTTTAGGGCAGTGCAGTGGTGTTCGGGCAGTGTAGGGTGTCGTGCTGAGGGGTGGTGTTTCAGGGTTTAGGGCAGTGTAGTAGTGTTTGGGCAGTGTAGGGGGTCGTGCTGGGGGAGTGTTTTAGGGTTTAGGGCAGTGCAGTCGTGTTCGGGTAGTGTAGGGGGTCGTGCTGGGGGAAGTATTTTAGGGTTTAGGGTAGTGCAGTGGTGTTCGGGTAGTGTAGGGGGTCATGCTGGGGGTAGTGTTCTAGGGTTTAGGGCAGTGCAGTGGTGTTCGGACAGTGTAGGGGTAGTGCTGGGGGTGGTGTTTTAGGGTTTAGGGCAGTGCAGTGGTGTTCGGGCAGTGTAGGGGTCGTCTTGGGGGTGGTGTTTCAGGGTTTAGGGCAGTGCAGTGGTGTTCAGGCAGTGTAGGGGGTCGTGCAGGGGGTGGTGTTTCAGGGTTTAGGGCAGTGCAGTGGTGTTCGGGCAGTGTAGGGGTCATGCAGGGGTGGTGTTTCAGGGTTTAGGGCAGTGGTGTTCGGGCAGTGTAGGGGGTCATGCTGGGGGTGGTGTTTCAGGGTTTAGGGCAGTGCAGTGGCATTCGAGCAGTAAAGTGGGTCATGCTGGGGGTGGCGTTTCAGGGTTTAGGGCAGTGCAGTGGTGTTCGGGCAGTGTAGGGGGCGGTGCAAGGGGTGGTGTTTCAGGGTTTAGGGCAGTGCAGTGGT
>CAWUFW010026433.1:0-33588 GCA_963921515.1 Calotriton arnoldi
TGTCTGGTGCTCCATCAGTCACATACTGATGTTGGAGCATGATGGGCAAAATGTGCCGGGAAACACTTTTTAAGGAAATAGTGTGTGGCAGGCAGGCAAGGAGATGTGAGCTGAGAGAACCAGGAGAAAAAGAAAGACAGATAAAAATTGTCAATTATGCACATCAGTACAAAATCTTGGCTACAGCAGTTGAAGGGTACAATTCATTTAATTAAAACATCAGGAGATCAAAGTGTTCCTGGGATGAGACAAACACAAAATATAGATAAAAGCCACTGAATCAGAGCAGAGAATGAAATTTGCAAGAAAGAAATTAAATGACGAGTGAGAGATAGACTCAGACTGTTGTGTAGTTCCTATATTGCCCATACAGGACCTGCGCATTCGGATAACATAAACTGCGGGTTTGGTGGCAGACTTATTCTGAGCACCCCCACCGAGAATGTTAGCCTTTTGCATAAGCTAGCTCACAGTACCACTAGTTTCTCCTCTTATCGGGGAGAGATTCGTTTCTGGCAACCTCAGAACATGACAACCCTGATCCCTCAAGATCGTGGAAACAATGTACTACTTTTCGCTCAGTCACTCGTGCTCACTTATCTTGTCTCAGAGATACACAGAATAAACAGCCAGGGTGTTTCAATAAGGATTTATTGAACAGTTGTTATTCTCATGTAGAATATATGAGCTGCAACAACCATTAGACAGTAGCAGAGATATATGATTAGCAGTACAGCGAATATAAAAGGATAGTACAGTTCTACCATCTTGCAATAAGCATGAATACATACATGAATATAAAATGCAGAATAAAAGAAAGCGCATACTCCTACGATGCCTATCTAGATGTACCTAAGTGTACCTAGCATGTGAGTAGGTGTAAAGTCAAGAATCCCTCTAGGATTTAGTCGAACCCCATTACCTGAAGTGTGAAAATGTAGGAGCCCTTCTTGGTCTCGAGTTGGACACACCGCAAGGGATGTTCAGACCACTGTCAGCTGGAGCGTCTGCATGCAGGAGCCCCAGCATCTCTGGTCAGTGTGTCGGCCTGGAAGTCTCCGTTCCTTCTAACTAACATTAGAAAGAGGTGCTATATTTATACAGAAAATATCAAGGGCTCCTTTGTCCCTTGTTGCTTATATTAGCCATTGTTGGATTTGAGGATGACGTATGGGATGAACCGTGTACGTAGATATGGGGAGGAAGGTGGTGTAGCCCCAGCCTGGTTTCTAAGAACCCTTATGAATATTCATTCATAATGTGTGAGTCTATTGATGGAGTTATAGGACTCTATTTTTCAGGAGAAACCCTCCTTCTGCACCCAGGACTAGAACTAGGTAAAGGTTCAATCCTAAAAGGCTCGTTACAGTGTAGTGTAGGGGAGGTAATGTAGGTGAAGGGGTATGATGTTACCCAGGCCGATATTAGGGTACCTATATGAAATATAACAAAACACACTCAATACCACAATTATAAGTTGCATTGTAGTGGCTAGGTCCAAACTATGCACCCATGATTACTGATATCATGCAGTAACACCCTCCCAGTATTATGTTATTTGAATTTAAATCCCTCTGAATGGGAAGTAACTGCAGACTAGGATATACTGGTCAGAATTGAGCAAACGCATTGACCACTTACTTTAAGCAGGTGGTCACTGAGTGCATGGGTGTATGTGTGTGGAAGGCTAAAGAATATTCAGAAGGGGAGTTGTTTGCTCAACAGGGGGCTGCATTACATGCTCCCCATGACTTGGTTGATAGTCAGGTGATGATTGCTAAACATGTCCCAAAAGAAGCCTTTGCAGCCCCTTTACAAAACAATAAACTGTTGCAGCCCATTCCCAAAACAATTTTACTGATAGCACTTTCAGGTAAAATTGGGTCCAGATATCCCGTACCCAGAAAATCCAGTTGCAGAATGCAAAGAAAGTGATGATTGGGCAGAACAGAATTTACACATGAGAATTCAGCTCTACTTAACTCATAATCAGTACCTTTGTGTATATTGTATACAATAGGTATTTTGACAACAGACTTCTAAAGTTGTCTTAACATGAAGCCTACAAACTTACACACTTGTTAGGCATGAGGACACTCAGGAAAATGATTACAAGTACAAAATGAATGTTTCTTGAGGTAAGAGGACATACAAAATATTGTTGGTTGTGCCTGCTGGTGATTCCAATTGAGAGTGGATGAATCAATGCTTTTTGCACATGATTAGCTCAACTATATGCATGTTTGCTTGCTTTGTGGATTGATTTAAATATTAAGATAATTTGTTAATCTACGTAATACATATTTTTACATACTATGGTTTCAACTTTTGGACATCTGAAATTACTATATGGAAGCGGATGTATGTGTTATATGTCTTTCTTCTCTTAGATAAATGTTATCAATCACAGATATGATGGCCAAAAATGAAAGCACAGTAACTAAGATCTTCTTCTTTGGATTGACCAATGACCCACAGCTGGAAGTTGTGCTCTTTTTACTGTTTTTATCAGTCTACACCTTCACTCTGCTGGGTAACCTCAGTATCAAGGCCATTGTGTGGCTCAGCCCCCAGTACCACACACCTATGTACTTTTTCCTCACCCAACTTGCTTTTTTGGATTTATCTTTTGCCTCTGCTATCTCTCCCAATATACTGGCTGATCTTCTTACCGAGAAGAGAATAATCACATTTTCTGGATGCATTGCTCAAGTGTATTTCTTCAGTGACTTTGCCAGCACAGAATTCTTCCTGTTGGCAGCAATGGCATTTGACCACTATGTAGCGATATGTAACCCATTGAAATATACAGTCATCATGAACAAAGGTCTGTGTTTGCGTTTGGTTGCAGGGTCATACATATGTGGCTTTCTAGACTCTCTGATATATGCAGGTTGTCTTTACCGGCTATCTTTTTGTGGTCCTGATGTCATGAACCACTTTGTGTGTGATTATCCAGAGCTCTTGAAGCTATCTAGCACTGATGTGTTGATAAATGATTGGATCCATTTTGTAGTTGCGTCCTTCGTAATCATAGCTTCTCTCATTGTTGTATTTGTCTCCTACTCATACTTTATTACTACCATCCTGAAGATCAGTAACACAGAAGGGAGACGCTGTGCTGGCTCCACCTGCATTTCCCATTTCACTTGTGTCTGTATCTTATATGGCAGTGTTTTCCTGATGGAGATACTCCCCAATTTAAGCTCTTCGGAGGGGCGGACCAAAGTAGTTACTGTTATTCCTACTGTCCTATTACCTGCTTTGAACCCCCTGATATACAACTTGAGAAACAATGAAATGAATGAAGCTGTAAGGAAGATATTGAGCTGGGCATTTAAAACCCAATGATGAAGACTATTGCTACCACCAATACTTTACAGAGAATGTCATCCTATTTAAGTGTACATTAGGGAATTTCCTGTATTAGGATCAGTCTTGAAGGTACTCTGGCCAGGCTTACCTTCACTGTAAGTTGACTGGATTTAGGTGCCAATATATAAGGGACCCGGAATATAAAATTCCAAATGGTATCCCCGCACTTGTACAGAGCCATCCAGGATATAGTCACGGGGCTTCAGAAAAATGTTGCAGGCCTGGCAGTGGCAAGTGAAAATTGCATGTGTTCCTTGATCCTGAGCACTTTTTACTGACATTTACCTAATGCTCTGAGCAGGAAATAAATGTCAGCTGCGTTGGTGTGGGACAGAAGTGGTAGGGGACAAGGGACAGACAGGCTTCTCATTGTACCGCAATGCTGTGATATAGATGAAGGTGTAACTAATTTCCCCACTGTGCTGGTGCGTCTGACTGAGGCCTCTGCCTCTGTTCAGCCAATGTTTTTCCAGGTGCAGATCCACACCTGGTAAGCTCAGTTCTTGTTTTTTTTTATTCAGTAATATTGGGCCCAGAAGCAATGACTTGCATTCGATGAACTAATTCAAATTACCTCTGAAAATTTCATTTGGTTGTTCATTAGGTGAGCTCCCCGAATTTGGGTGCATAATGTCTCTAGCAGCTGGAAAACGTCTTAAAGATTTAGTAAATATTAGGTGAAACTGTCAAAATAGTTACTGCTTGGAGCTATTGAAAGAGGGTAATTTCAGTGTTTTAGGTTGCTGTAGGATAATTGCTGCAACACACACTAATTTAAACTTGATGTAGGAAATTCATCTCTGAATTTTCAGCACCTAGAGACTGAAGCTTGTATAATGTTTTGCACAGAAGCATACATCATTTGCCTGGTACAGGCTTTGTTACAAGCATCAATCTTGTCTTAAATAGATTGGTGGATGTGCAAGCAAAGTTCTAGGGGGCAGAAGATACATCTCTGCTAGTTATGAGGTGGCCTGCTTGCCCAATTTGCTGATGTGCTTGTTGGACCCGACTCTGACATCCAGAGAGAATAATATACTCCTATTTCCTCAGGTTTTGTGCATTATCTGGTAGCCTGATTTTGAAGTCTGTGCAGTATTTTTCTGAACTTCCTAGAGAAGCCAGAGTAGAAAACATTGCGATAGATCATGTTTTCCAAAAAAGGTCTCTATTTCCCGAGAAACTTGCAAGAGAGGAAGGAGTTTCTAGAACAAGAAACGTGTATATTAAAACACTTAACCATGGTATTGAGGAGTACATACATGAAAGATCTGTATTGTGCAAGAGATGAGATTCGTGGAGTTCTGAGAAGTGGTGGGCATGATCCATAGATCCTGGCAGACAAAGAGTGGTATGAAAGCAACTTAAGCTCCTAGAATTATCATTTCTATTTTTCTTCATTAAGGTAGAAGAACCTTACTCTCAATCACTGCTAAATTTGCTGTAGGCAGTTAAATTTGGTTTAGGCATCCAATCATATGTAGATATATACATTTGCAACTTGCATCCCACAGTCTTTAAGAAATTAAACTTTGTATTCTGTATTATCCAAATGAAAAGGATTGTGCTCTCATTCTACTGACAGCGGAAAAGTATAAGATAAACTCATTGGTCATATAAAATTCCCACAATAGAAGTATCATTCTAGTGTCACAAATCAATTGTCACTCCACAACCTACTTTACATCTGGGATGAGGGCTATCTGACACTGGTCATTGCATGGCTGCTACATCTCCTAACAACTTATAGTATAGCCCAAAATAATCCACCAACTGATATTATGGTTCTAGGGCCAGATGTACGACCATTTTTGCGGTCGCAAAGGGGTTTCACCTCATTTGGGACCGCAAAATAGGTCAGCCCAGTGTACTAACCCTATTTTTGCGAGTTGCTAATAAATTAGCGACTCGGAAAATAGGGTTAGTGACTTGCTATTAGGAAGGGGCTTGCCAAGGGCGTCCCTTCCTAATAGCAAGTCCATAACCTATGTATGAATGTTTTGCAACCGCAATTGCGGTCCCAAAACACTCGCAGTTTACCACCCTTCTTAGAAGGGTGGTAAAGCACTCGCAAAAGGGATGGGGTCCCCAGGGGACCCCTTCCGCTTTGTGAATGGGTGCACAAATATTTTTCAAGAGCAGGCAGTGGTCCCAGGGACCACTGCCTGCCCTTAAAAAATGAACAAATGTTTCATTTTTATTTTTAAATGCATCCCGCTTTTCTTTAAAGGAAAACGGTCTGCATTTAAAAAAATAATTCCTTTATTGACAAAGCAGTCCCAGACATGGTGGTCTGCTGACCCCAGCAGGCCACCATCCCTGGGAGTGCCAGCCATTCCCAATGGGTTCGCAAATTGTGACAGCCTCATTAATATTCATGAGGCATGCAATTTGCGACCCCATTGGGAATCGTAAACAGTGTCTGAGACACTGTTGTACATTGGATTTTGCGACTCGCTAATTGCAACTCGCAATTTGTCCCAATTTACGAGTTACAAAATCTAATGATCGTACATCTGGCCTTTAGCCCTTAATGGTAGGCACCAATGTAGTCATCACAGTCTCATCACACACCCGAAATAGCCCACTTTCATGCAAAGCAATGGCAATATGCACCCTAACTTAGCTTCAATGTGGGCATTTCATTGGTCACTGTTGTGGGGCATCACTGAAGAGATATGGGGCCGGATGCATTTCTTAACAGACTGAATCACAATTTCTGACCATTAAGAAACTCAATACTGCCTTTCAATATGTACAAAGGCCTAAACGCGGTGCCAAAATCCAATATCTACCCAGTAGAAATCACATTTGTGATTCCCTAAATAGGAGATCACAAATTGGGTTTTAATATTTGTGATTTCCTAAGCACATGTACAAAGCACTTCCTAAATGAAAAATAGGCATTTAGTCGATGGTAACCATGTCGATGGTAACCATGTGCAAATTTAAAAAATGCTCCCCAAATGCATTTTGTAAAGGGCCATGTAGAGTGCACAAGCCCTTAGGGTCTTTGTGTGCTTTTCATAGACACCACTTTTTTTGCGGGGTGCATCAAAGGGTCTTTAGGCCCATAGGCACCCTTGGTTTTGCATTTCCTAATTTGCCATTTCCTATTAGGAAATCGCTAATTTGGAAACGCAAAACTATTCATACCTAATGGTTTAGCATTTCCTAATTGCAATTCCTACTTTGTAAGAATCACTCTTAGGAAATCTCTATTTTTGTAAATGCCATTTTGCATTTCCTAAATATCAATTTCTTCAGATTCTCTATTTAGGAAGTGCTAACTGGAAGTTTCTTACATCTGGCCCATGATGGACAGTTGAGGTCAAAACATTTCAATAGAAAATAACTATTATTAAACGATTTCAGGTCTAAAAGTTAATGTACTCTAATCTAAATTAAAAGAATAGGTTTCTGAATTTATTGGTCAAGACTTGTTTCGAAAATAAGAAATCGATTAAAATTTCAGTGCTAACATATAACAAGTTCATCTTGATTAATAAAGATTGTGTTGAGGAACCATGTATTATATTCAAAATACCCATGTTAAAATCTCATTAAAAGAAGCTTGTCCAAAAATATTATATCTCAGTATAGTTTGTTTATTGAATTTGAGCTGCCAAGAAGCATGATAACTCATAGCAATCCAGCATCAGTTTTACAGCTTTGATCTGGGAGATGTACTCTAGAAAACCAATGTGCACAGCTTTGATCTTTTGGTGGGCATATTTATCATCTGCAGTCCTGGTGGCTGTTTGAAGTAAATCCTCATCTATGATATTAGGACTACTGCTGAATCTCCTGCTGGTGATGAAACTGTTTCTCTGCCTCTCAGTTCTGTTGCTGAAGTTCATAGTTTGTGGTAATGCTGCTGCTGAAATCTTGCTTTAGTCACTGCTTTTGTCATTAGAGATGGTTACGTCTTGGTTGCACCTGATTTAATCTCAACAGTGCCTATCTAATTGCCGCTGCATTCTGGGACGCTTTTCTGACCGCCGCACCGTAGGGATCTATGATCCTGGTGGAGGTGGCGGTGTTGCATTCGACAGCTGTGGGTCTGACTGGCAGTATTGTAATATGGCGGTTTGACCGAAGAGCTGGCGGTCGGGCAGCCACTGACGGGCTGTCAGCAGCCCGACCAATGACATCATACCGAGGCCCTAAATCTGTGGAAAGAAAATTAGATTAAGAACACGAAAGGGACAATTGAAGGGCCTCAAATGAAGTGGTACAGGGTACACAGGACATGGTCAATTCATCTAAACCCTACCAAGCCTAAATAGGCACAAAAGGAAAAATACCAGCGCTTTAATAGTGCTCATGGGAATGGGGTAGAAAAGGCTGTCCATGCTGAGAGAGGCAGCTAGTTACAATGACAGCGGCACAACTACAGAGAGAAAAACACACCAATGCTCACCACAATAGAGGTATCTATGAAATGCATTCTGTTAGACCTGGCTGTTCCAGTAGATTTATCCCCATACTTTTGGCTGTTTTTGACCCTGTTTTTGTTGGTTTTAGGACTCTGGGCACTTTACCACTGCTGATCAGTGCTAAAGTGCATATGCTCTCTGTGTAAATTGTTTTTATGGTTTGGTGTTTCCATGATTAACTTATTTGATTTACTACTAAGTCCCTAGTACAGTGCACTGTGTTTGTCGAGGGCCTGTAAATCAAATGCTTCTAGTGGGCCTGCAGCACTGATTTGTCACCCACACAAGCAGCCTAGCAAAAGGTTCTCAGACCTGCCACTGCAGTGTCTGCTCATAGTCTTTACTGCCATGTCGACCTGGCAAGAGCACCCACTTGCCAGGCCCTACCCTTCACTTTTATTACATGTGAGCCACCCCTAAGGTATTTCCAAGGTACCCGTGTGGGCAGGGTGCAGTGTATGTGAAAGGTAGGACATGTACTGATGTGTGTGACATGTCCTGATAGTGAAATACAGTGTATTTCGTTTTTCATTATTGAAAGGCTATCTGTCCCAAAGGATAGAATGGGACACGGTAGAAAGATGGAGTTTAGTATGCCTGAACTCAGAATACAAAAATGCATCTTTTAGTAAAGATGATTTTTATATTTTGTGTTTGAAAATAGCACTTGGAAGTGGGTATTTTCTTGCTTAGCCATCATGTGTGCCTCTGCTGGTTTGTGGATTGACTGTCTGGCTTTGGAGTGACAGGGGCTGGGGATGTGCATTCCCTCAGACAGCCACTGGGGGAGGGTGATGTGTGTCCTGCCTTTCCTGAATGAGTCAGGGCTGGGCTGAATAGACCTGGGCTACATTTAGAGTAGGGGGAGGAGATTTACTTCCAACTGAATGGGCCTGCTCTGCCTTACACAATGCTGTCTCGACCTCCTGCCGAGAAGCTGGACCAGAGAGGACAGAACTGGTTTTGACTGAGCACAGAGCCTCTCTGCCACAAGAGAACAATGAGAAATGGAATATAAATATTGAGGCCCAGACCCCAGAATTTTAGAATACTTCTGGACTCAAGAGGAACCTCTGCCAAGGAGAAGAGCTGGGAAAACTGAAGGAGAGGTACTGCTCCTTTGCTGTGTGCTGTTTTGGGTAGGCCTGCAGTGGCTGTTTCTGCCAAGGAGAGGATAAATACTTTGCTGTGTGCTGTGTCTCCTGCTTGAAGAAGATCTCAAAGGGTTTGAAGTAGAGCTTGCCTCCTGTTCTGAATTCTCAGGGACACAAAGACTACACCACCAGCTCCACTGAACTTTCTGGCTGGGAGTTCTGACCTGCCAAGAGGTGCCGGTTACTGAGTTGAGCTTCTGGAGGTTGTTCCTGCTGTTGGAAGATGGAAAAGAGATGCAACTATGAGAAGCGCGATGCATCTGCACATGTTTCTGACGCATCGCCGAAGAAACTGATGCAGCGCTTACATGCAGATGGAGAAATCACTGCGTACTGAATCCCGTGCACTGATCTCCAAAGTCCAGATCACAGCACCAATTCTGATGCAGTCCCTACTGTGCAGCTGCAAGTACAAACACATTATGGACCGCAGCTGGAGAGGCCAACGCAGTGCCATGGCCGCCGCCGCAGTGAGAACCGACGCATCCCCGATCCGCATGCACCACACCAGGGCGCCAAATCTACAAAGGCACCTGGGCCGCAGTAAAAAATATACACATCACCTCCCCGCACAGTAAGAAACCAGAGCAAAACCTCCCCTTCAGTTAGGAACCAACACATCACCTCCACTGCGTGGCAGTGAGGAACCGATGCATCATCTCCCCTGGATTAGGGAACCGACGCATCACCTGCCCTGCATGTAAGGAACTGCTGCATCACCTTCCCTGCAGCTGTTTTTGTTTATGATTTTGACGCATCCAGGGTACTTGGTGTTGAAAGTGTTGCATCTATAGTTTGCTATGGACAGAACTGTTTTTACATTCTAAGAAGTACATTTTCATTGCTGTATTGTGGATTTTTGCTATTTTGGTCTTGTTTGGTTTAGATAAAGATTACATATTTTTCTAAACTGGTGTTGTGTCCATTTGTAGTATTTTCACTCTATTACTGTATGTGTGCACACATGCTTTACACACTGCCTCTGAGATAAGCCTGTCTGCTTGTGCCAAGCTACCAAGGGGATGAGCAGAGGTTATTTTAGAAGTATATCCCCCTTACCCTGACTAGGAAGAAGGATCCCTACTTGGACAAAGGCGCAAACCATTGCCAACTAGAAACCCCATTTCTAACACATTCCCACTGCGTATGACCTCCATTAAAGCAATGTCTTAAAATAGACATTTGACAATAGTAAGATCTAAACCTCAAGGCCCTGCTAAAACATCTTGCTCAACACATCACAACAAAGTCCCTAAATCACAAAAAGTGTACCACTGCTCAAATTTCATTTAAACTATAGTAACTACAATGTACTTTTTTGGAAGCTGACTAAAACAAGACACTAGAGGACGCTGGTAACTGAACCACAAATCCCTCTTTAAACATTTGGCTCATCACTTCACCACTCAGTCCTCATTTTAGACAAGTGCATCAGTCAGAAATTCAGAATTAAATGATAGTAAACACAGCACAGTCTACTGGAGGCAGGTGGATCAGATTAGGCAGCTGAAGCCAGTCACCTGAGGAACAGCTGTAAAGACCAGGGGGTATATTCACAAGAACGTGTGATAACTACCGCAAGAGTAGCGTAACGCAACTTTCAATATCGCAGCCTATCGCGGGAAAATAACCCAGTGTCAACGTGGAATTCACAACAAGGCGGTACCATGCGATAGTCTGCCGAAACCGCGGACAATGTCCGCGATACAACCACCACGATGGAGATAAAAACACAAACCACAACACCAAAAAACACGCGATGGTCCAAAGCGCGATGAGGAAACAGCGACAAGCAGCGCCAGGCCTGCAACACACAGCCGGCAGGCGTCAAAAATCTCCATAAAAGTAGAAAAAACACCCACACACAAACTGACCAACACCCAAGCACCATGGAGGCAGCTGGAGCAGGCGCAGAGGACGAGCGCAACCCCACAAGCACCCCAGACGACCAGCCTGGGACCTCGGGGACAGGGAAGGGCAAGGACAAGAAGATGAGGAAGACCAAGTTCAGTCCACAGGCGAACAGGATCATAGTCACGGAGGTGATGGAACACCATCAACAACTCTTCGTCACCTCCAACGTGTCATTGGGCACCAAAACTGGAATATGGCGGGACATCGTCGACAAGGTGAATGCCGTCGGAGAGCACAAGCGGACAATGGATGAGGTCAAGAGGCGATAGAATGACATCAAGCGGAAGACCAAGGAGAAACTCTCCGCCAACCTGAAGGCAGCAACGCAGACTGGAGGTGGGGGCCCAGCGCCACAGCTGGAGCTGGATGACATGGAGGAGCTGGTGTCGACAGTCATCAGTATGGATACTGTGGCCGGAGTCGGGGGACAGGACACTGCTCGACAGGACACAACACAACCGCAACAGGGTGAGTGACCACCAGGTACTGGGGGGATGGGGAGAGAAGGCCACAATGGCACACATGCACAAGCAAGCAGGGCACAGTGCACACCCACAATCACTCTGGGTCCTCGACCAGACCCACAGACTGTCACAATGTACAATGCCATGCTGTCTGAATGTCAACCTGTACCATGCGGCTACATACATGTGGACACATTGTAATACACCATCTCCCCTTCACATCACAGGGGCATCGTCAACACCTCCTGCAGAGCAGTCACAGCCACTCTTCACTGATGATGAGGAGGAGGACAACACCAGCATCGACACCCAAACCATCCAAGACCTCATTGACCTCGTCTGCAACTCACCTCCAGGATCAGGGCAGCCCAGCTACATCCATGAGACCCCACCCACCACCCAAACCACCCAACAGGAGGCACCCACAGCCCCTGCACCCTCCCAAGTCCCCCAGGAACAACACATGGCCTTCCAACGCCGTGTGCTGGGGGGCCAGAGGGAGACGGCCGAGGAGGTGCGGGTGGGGTTCGAGCTCATGGCTACCAAACTGGACGCCATCCTTGGGTGTCTATGTCCACCCCATGGGCTCCAGCGAGCCCTGACTGACATCTCTGGAGTCATGACACGGAGGGAAGAATACCTGTCCGCTCAGAGTGGCCCCAGCGATGCCAGCCGTGAGCTGGCACACATGCGGAGGGTCATGGAGGACATGGTGCGGATGGAGGCGGAAAGGATGGCAGCTGCTGCTGCACATCAGCGAAATGTAGCTGGGATCTACCGTGCCCTGCATGTCCTCATCATGGCATTGCTGCCACAAGGTGTGGCGATGATGAATGCTGCTGCCCCCACACCATCCACATCTCCGCCCCCTGGTGTGTCATTGCCTCCCAGTGCGGCAGGCGTATCCACTCCGGCACCTGATGTGTCACTGCCACACAGTGGGGCCGACAATCCTCCTCCGGCCCCTGATTTGTCAGTGGCACACAGTGCCGCAGCCGGTACTGGAACACCCACAGGTGGGGCAGGGCACACACCCGGGGATGAGGACGTGGATGGGACTGTGGTCAGGAGGGCCAGGCACTAGCATCCATTTCCGCCACCTTGCCTGTTACTGCTTGGTGCCCCACATGGCCTCAAGACCTACCACTGACCCCCGATACACTCCGATGCACTCACCTCGGACAGCGACATGGACTGCCACATCCTGTTTGATGACCAATGACACGGCGGACAGACTGCGGACTGTACCCTTCCTCTTCCGCAGTACAGGTCATCCCCGGATGGACACTGGCTGGCCCTCCATCGGCCCATATTGTGTAGTGTGCTTGGCATTGCCCTGTACCGCTCCAGCTGCATGACTGTACTGGATGTGCAAATAAACATCCAGTGACGCACTGCTGTGTAATGTCTTACGTCATTCATGTATGGATGTGTGGATGAATGTGGGGACAGTGCCTTCCCTTGCGTCAATGATGTTCATCCTGTGGAATGCCAGTCAGAGGGTGCGACATTGCATTTTGTGTACCGGGTTCCGTGAACACTACAACAGGGACACGTATCAGTCACTTCCTTGTCCGGACATGGACTGGACCATGCCCAGAGCCCATGAAGCATTGTTGCAAGCCCTGCACTGGCCGGGCATACGGCAGGCCAGACCACTCTGCTAACGCCCCGAGGGGGGGCCCTCATTGCTACTCATCGTGGGCGTACTCGCTGCTGGTGTGCAGGTCACTGGTCTAATTGTCAGCATGTCACAGCCACTCCCTGAGGGAAGGTTTTCACACACACCACACCCATCCGGCACAGGCGTCACAGGCCATGTGACTCCGCCAACATAAGGGGCCGACGACGTCACATTCCCCTCTTCCGGTGGTGACTGGATGACAGCCGCTCCACGGTTCTCACTCATGTAGGGTCCATGAGTTGTTGCGCACATGGTTAGTGGCATCCAAGGCCTTGTGGATGGCACGGGCCTACCACCACGTGGTGCAGACTGGGGTTGCACAGGGTTAGTGGCACCCGGAGCCTTGCGGACGGCACAGGCACCCCATCACGGGACGGTGACTTGGGGTGCACTGTGTCAGTGGCACCTTGAGCTGCTGAGCGGGTGTGCAGCCTGCGATTATGCCCCGTCCCGGCGGTCCAGACAGCTCAGGTTTTGTGTGCCCTTCTGGACCGCAGTGTAGGCCAGAGCCAGCGGGCAGCGCGGGCCTACCGCCCCATGGCGTCGCTTCTGGGATGCCAGAGTTGGTGGCACCCATTGGGCTGAGCGGGTGTGCAGCCTACGATGGTGCCGGGTGCACTGGTATGTCCTCTGCCATGGAGTAATCAAGACCCAGCACCAAACGTGAGACCTGGTGGCCTGCGGAGCGGGGCTGCATGATGTGGAGGGTGCCATGTCCACGGGCCCCGGGCTTGTGGCTTGCAGCGGGACGTGGGGGACCTCCTGTCCACGCGCCGGTGGCAGAAGGTGAGCATTGAGGCCTGGGTGTGCATGGGTGGGCATGCTCCGATGGGCAGCGGGAGAGGTTGGGGTGCCTCTGCCTGGGTGTGCATGGGCAGGCAGGCGATGTTGTCTTGTGCAAGTGTGTGTACTGTGCCAGTCATGTATCTGGGCTCTGTTTCAGCTGACGGCTCTGAATCAGATGTGTGACCTGGTGAACTGCCCTACATACCGGCATGTGGTTGGAGACACACCGGTGGCTGCAGGTGAGCAGTGTGGCCTGGGTGCGCAGGGGCGGCACTCTCTCTCTCTCTCTCCCTCTCTTCCTCTCTGTCTCCTCTTCCCTCTCTCTCTCTCCCTCTCTTCCTCTCTCTCTCCCCCCCTCTCTTCCTCTCTCTCTCCTCTTCTCTCTCTCTCTCTCTCCCTCTCTTCCTCTCTTCCTCTCTCTCTCCCTCCCTCTCTTCTTCTCTCTCTCCTTCGCTCTCTCTCTGTCGTCTGATGTGCGCAGGACACACCTTCTCATCCTGTTTTTTGTCTTACAGGCTGTGACCTACGTATTGTCCGGAGGGGAGCGGCCATGTGTCTTCATTTCATTTCGTTGTTCATTTTAAAAAGGTTTCAATTGTTGCTTCGAAAGTGAATGTGTGCTGGTCATTTCTGTGACGACACATCCATGTCACAAGTTGTGATTGTGCGGCATCAAGCGGAATATTTTGTACATGTTTCGGTGTGGCTGGTGGGGTGCCAGGGAGGGGTGGTCCTGGGTGTAGGAGAGTAGGATCTGCTTCACATGGGTACCTCCACTTTTTGCTGATGCTTCACTGTTTTTCGACCTTAGTCTGGCTGGGGCCCTGCTAATCAGAACCCCAGCCTAGCTGCTTCCTCTCTAAAATGGTTTCCATGTGCCTTAGGCACATCTCTGATTGGAATCTGGAGTGCCCTTATAAGTCCCTAGTATATGGTATACTATGTACCCAGGGCATAGGTACCTCAGAGGCCTACCAGGGGCTGCAGCATGTATTGTGCCACCCCTGGAAGGCCATCCAAACTGACACCACAGGTCTGCTACTGCAGCCTGGGTAAGGTGGTGCATGCACCTGCTACTGTGATATAGGCTACCTATATCCCTGTATACCTACACACATATAAACCTATAAGTCACTCCTATGGCAGGCCTTATCAATCCTGAAGGCAGAGTGCGTGGTTCCTATGTGAGAGGGTGCCCCTGCATGAGCAGGGCCCCTCTGCAGCGTTCGGAGACCCTTCTCTGATGCTGTTTGTAGTGCAGCCTGACCATATACTCTTAAGCGCATTATAACCTCGCGTTAAATGCTAACTTTGGAATGGCTGCACCGAAACATGTTGTGTTTGGTGTCAAACATCTTGGAATACTACCCCCCCTGCCAATTCTGGCAGCGGGGGTAGCATTCCACCCTTCTAGAGGGAGAGACATGTTAACCCTGGCTTGGCCGGTAACTTCTTTCTAAAGCCCTGGCATCACAAAATGGATGCTGCTGCCACAGACACAAGTCTGGCCTCCTGCTGCTGACCGAAACTCCGGCAGGGGAGGCCTGGACAATAGGTTTCCTGTCCCAGGGAGGAGTGACCACCTCCCCAGACAGGATAGTGTGTATTGGGGCTGGGAGGGAGCACTCTCGGGTGCTTTGAAGTCCTGCACTGGGGGCCCACTTGGTGTCCCTGTGCATACCCCAGTTCAAACCGGATCAGGGGCTTGCAGCCCCTGCTTTGGCGCGAACTGAACAAAGGGAAAGGGGTGTAGCCACCCCTCTGCCCTGACCCACCCATAGGTGGGGCCACAGAGTAAGTCCAACCCCTAAACTTAGTATAAGTATAGGAACCCAGTCCTTAGGACTTTA
The DNA here is from genome assembly GCA_963921515.1 of Calotriton arnoldi. Taxonomy (NCBI): domain Eukaryota; kingdom Metazoa; phylum Chordata; class Amphibia; order Caudata; family Salamandridae; genus Calotriton; species Calotriton arnoldi. Next base: position 15,667 of record CAWUFW010026433.1, read on the forward strand.
GATTATCCCTGGACGAAACTCTGACACAGAATCCTGGACCTTCGACGCTCTACTACAAGATTAGAGGACTGAAGAATCTCCCTTGGGGTCAAGGAGTGACTCCCCTGCTTGGCAGGCACCAAAGAAGCAATTGTCCGGTCTGCATCGCCTAAGCTCCCGTCGGACGCCAAAGTCTTTGCATCACCAGAGGTGGATTTCCAGACTTCGCCGCGGCTGCCCTGAGTCCCCAGCAAAGCTGAGGCCCGTAGCTGTCGTGGGTAACATGGAACCGTGACCCCTAGACACTGCACGCATTTGCAAGTGCATCCTCTTCTGGGTCTCCCACGAAGTCGTGCTTTGGGCTCCGAGTAGCCCTAGCCTCCAGCACCAACTGCACTGAAGATCACTGGCCTCCACTCCACGAGTGTCCTGTGAGCCAGCTCCACGTGCACCGTCTTGAGGCTCCTTTGCGGTCGCTAGCCCATTGGCTAGTAGCCCTTCACGAAGGCCAATATTTTCCTACTTGGGCTCCCTGGTTACTCCAGGCTTGCCCTCACTTACCCTTGCTGGGTGAGTTCCTCAGACCTTGCTGGTCTGCATCATCGTCAATCTTCATCTACATTGAGACTTGCCGTTGCCAAGGCTTGTTGGGTCCAATTCGGTCGCCGACACCTCAGCACTCAACAGATATCATGTACCAGCCCGAATCCTGCTCCTGGTCACCAACAACGCCTCCTGGACCTCGTGGCTGAAGAGTCAAGACGACCGTCAACCTACCTGAAGCACTCGACATCGGTGGGCATCTGCTCATCGCCTTCCTGGTCACTGGCTAGTGACCCAGACTCTGTCCCCTCTGCTTTCAGGGTCTTCAGATCTCCGATCCACCATTGGATCCACCCGGACACTTTTCACTTGGTCGCCAGCAGCACTTTGCAGCAGATCGCCATTCAAATCGACGACGAAACCCGACCCCGAAAGGCACCTATGCACCCGGCTTCCCTGGGTGAGGTAATAAGAGTACTCCAGTGCTCCCGTGGGTAGAGACTCTAGAACGACCTAGTTCTCAAAGGGTTTGCTCCAAGTCCTTCTTTAAGTGTCCCTTTTCTTTAATTTCCAAACCGCGACTTTCTCCATAGAAGTTAACGGCGATTCGCGGCTGTGTAATTACACTGCACGCGTCCCCCGTGGGTCCCCTGTGTCACTACCTTGGGTGGTTCCTTGTGGTCCAAGCACTTCTAGAGGCTCTAGGCCTAGTGTCTAGCTCAGTCGTGGTTCTTATACCACTTTATTGGTATATGGTTTGGTACGCCCCTAGGGCCCAAACGTGTATTTGTGCTATTACTGTGTTTAAATAACTTATAACTTATGTATTTCGAACTCTAGCCTCATAAAGAGACTAGAGGGGTGTGTTTAGTAATAAATACATATATTTTGAATATATACCTGGTGTGGTGCTCTTTCATTTGATCACTCAAGAGATTATAGACTGGTAAAACAAGCTGCTTTACATTCCTTCAAGACTTCGCCTGAAGGCTGCTCTCCATAGCTACCACTAGGATAGCTTTCATTAAAGGTTGTCTTTAACCTATCTCCAATAAGGGGTTGTTTGGACTGGTGCAAGTTGCCCACTATAATTAGTGGACAGCATATACCAGGCCAACTTCTCACATTGGTGTGCAGCGTGTGGGATTCCAGCTTGCTATTGTTTTACCAGATAATCTCAATTGAATTGATCAACTGAAAACCACTAAAGGTACCTAAGGTACATATAAATTAAGCTTAGTATACAGTAAGTTCTACTGAACTTAGAGTTGTGTGTTAAGGGATAGCACACCCTTTCTACAACTCAAGAGAGTTTAGTAGGCCACACTAGAGTAGGTAGTGCATACACCACACCTCACTAGTGATGTCTTCAAAGCCAGGACCCAGTGAGTCCTTGCCAGAAGCCAATGGGCTTCTTCCCTCCAAGTATGATACACTCCCATTCTTGGAATTGAGAGCAATATGCAATGTGAGGAAACTGAAGACAGGCCAAAGTCCCACCACCCAACATCTGAGAGAGATGTTAATGGCTGATGATCTCAACAGGCCCTTAGGGACTGAAGGGGTAGGTGCAGAGGGTGGGGCAGAAGATGAGGATGGGGCCAGGGGTAGCAACACCCCCAGTCCCCCTCTGGAACTGACCAGGAGGGTGACAATGACCCTGACCTGGAAAACCCAATTCCTCCTGTGGATGAGGAGGAGGCTCAGGATGACCTCCACTTTGTCCCCCCAGGAAGGATTGTGAGTGTGCCTAGAAGGTCTAGATCTCCTTCTCAGGAGTCTAACCACTCTGGCACCTCAAAAGGGACCTCTGTCTCCTCTCATAGGAGGGAATCCTCTCATGAGAGGAGAAAGAGGCTGATTCAGTATGAGGAAGCTCAGCCTTGAACTCAGAAAACAGCAATTGGCCCTAGACAGGGAGTCCCTAGATCTCCTTAGAGAGAGAAAACAGTTGGGACTAGAGTCCCATGGTGGCAGCCATATCCCTAGAGATAGGGAAAGGTCTTATGACCATAGAAACCTGGGCAAGATTGTCCCTCCCTACCAGAGTGGGGATGACATCCACAAATGGATAACTGCTCTAGAGAGGGCCTGTAAAGTACAGAAGGTCCCTCAGGAGCAGTGGGCAGCAATCTTGTGGCTCTCCTTTGCAGACAAAGGTAGAGACAAGCTCCTCACTGTAAGAGAAGAGGATGCTGATAATTACAAGGTCTTGAATAGTGCTCTTATTGATGGGTTTGGCCTAACAACTGAACAATACAGGTTAAAGTTCAGAGATGCCCAAAAAGCACAGACTCAAGACTGGGTAGACTATGTGGATTGTTCTGCTAAGGCTCTGGAAGGCTGGTTGATGGGCAGTAAGGTGTGTGACTTCACAGGATTGTACAATCTGATAATGAGGGAGCAGATTCTTAATAACTGTCAAAATCAGCTGTTGCATCAGTACCTGTGGACTCTGATCTGACCTCTCCCCAAGAATTGGGAAAGAAGGCAGACAAATGGGTCAGAACCAGGGTGAGGCAGAAGGTACAGACCAAGGTGGTGACCCTAAGAAGCAAGATTCTAAGAACTCTGATAAGGGTGGGGAGAAGGGTAAAGATCAAAAGTCTTCACAAGGCCCCCAACAATCTTCTTCAGGTGGGGATTCACAGTCTACCAAAGGGAAAGGCCAAAGAAAACCATGGTGCAAGGTCTGTAAACAAAAGACCCACTGGACCAGTGATTGCACCAAGTCCAAAGACTCAAGTCCAGCCCCCACCAATGCCCCTAAGGCACCTGTTCCCCTTAGTACAGTTACAGTTGGTGGTGGGAGTACTACAGCCAAGGGTTTAGTAGGGTTGACCCTGGGTACTGAGATGGGCTCTGACCTAGTCAGAGAACTCACTCAGGCTGTGTTAGTCTGTGATGGAGGCATGGATGTGACCTCCTCTGTGAGTCCCAGTAATCTGGGCAAGTACAGACAACAGCCTTTAATCAATGGATGAGAGGCTTTGGCATTTAGGGACACAGGGGCAAGTGTCACCATGGTGACACAAGACCTTGTGAATCCTGGGCAAGTTATACTTGGTGAGATGTACCAAGTGACCAATGCTAGCAATGTCAGAACAGACCATACTCTGGCAGTTGTTAACTTCTCCTGGGGAGGGGTAACTGGCCTTAAGAAGGTTGTGGTAAGTGCAGACCTACCAGTTGAATGCTTGCTTGGCAATGACTTAGAAACTTCAGCTTGGGCAGAAGTGGAGCTCAGGACCCATGCAGAAATGCTGGGCATCCCTGCAGATGTGTTTGCTGTGACCAGGTCACAAGCCAAAATGTCTAGCACTGAACAGGCCTTGGATTCTGGAATAATGGACCAAGTGCCTTCCAAGAGGAGGAGTAGTAGGGTAAAGGCAGTGCCTTCCCCCTTGGCTCAGAAGGAAGATCAGTCCCTTGAGGGGGATGATCTCAGTCCTGAGGAAGGAACTGTCCCAGAGGAGCTTGAACCTGACCAGGTTGAGTTCTTGGGGACAGGGGGACCTTCCAGGGCAGATCTGAGCCAGGAGCAGCAGAGCTGCCCCTCTCTTGAACCCCTCAGACAGCAAGCTGCTGCTGAGGCTGCTGGGAAAGCTAGTGGTCCCCATACTGTGTATTGGGATGATGGACTCTTGTACTCAGAGTGTAGAGACCCCAAGCCTGGTGCTACCAGGAGGTTGGTTATACCTCTGAAGTTCAGGGGCTTCCTATTGACCCTAGCCCATGATATTCCCTTAGCAGGTCACCTGGGCCAGAACAAGACTTGGGACAGAATTGTCCCTCACTTTCACTGGCCCCACATGTCTGAAGACACCAAGGAGTTTTGTCGCTCCTGTGTAACCTGCCAGGCCAGTGGCAAGGCAGGTGGCACTACAAAGGCCCCCTGATACCACTACCTGTGGTGGGGGTTCCCTTTGAAAGGGTGGGGATTGACATTGTTGGTCCCATGGATCCCCAAACAGCATCTGGGCACAGGTTTATCCTGGTGGTAGTGGATCATGCCACCAGGTACCCAGAGGCTATTCCCCTTAGGACCACTACAGCACCTGTGGTGGCAAGGGCCCTCCTGGGAATTTTCTCAAGAGTGGGCTTTCCTAAGGAGGTTGTATCAGACAGGGATGCTAACTTTATGTCTGGATACTTAAAAGCAATGTGGAAGGAGTGTGGAGTGACTTACAAGTTCACCACACCCTATCACCCACAATGCAATGGTTTAGTTGAGAGATTCAACAAAACCTTGAAGGGCATGATTAAAGGTCTCCCAGAAAAGCTTAGGTGAAGATGGGACATACTCTTGCCCTGCCTTTTATTTGCATATAGGGAGGTGCCTCAAAAGGGGGTTGGCTACAGCCCTTTTGAACTTTTGTTTGGCCACCCTGTCAGGGGTCCACTGTGCTTGGTGAAGGAAGGATGGGAGTTACCTCTCAAGCCCCCAAAGCAAGACATAGTGGACTACGTACTTGGTCTCCACTCCCGGATGGCTGAGTATATGAAAAAGGCAACTAAAAACCTTGAGGCTAGCCAGGAACTTCAAAAGGCCTGGCATGACCAAAAGGCTGTACTGACTGTTTATCAGCCAGGACAGAAGGTGTGGGTGTTGGAGCCAGTGGCCCCAGCAGCTCTCCAAGACAAATGGAGTGGACCCCACAACATTGTTGAGCAGAAGGGTGAGGTTACCTACTTAGTAGACCTAGGAACACCCAGGAGTCCCCACAGGGTTCTCCATGTCAACAGGTTAAAACCATATGTGGACAGGGCAGACATGGGCTTGCTCATGGCTACTGATGAAGGGCAGGAGGAAGAGAGTGACCCACTCCCTGACCTGCTCTCACAGAACCCTGACGATGGGTCAGTAGATGGTGTAGCCTTGGCAGGCAGCCTCACTACCCAGCAGCAAACTGATTGTAGACAGGTGCTCAATCAGTTTAGACACATGTTTTCACTGACACCCAGTCAGACCACCTGGTGCACTCATGAAGTGGACACTGGGGACAGTCTGCCTATTAAAAATAAGATTTATAGGCAACCTGATCATGTCAGGGACTGTATCAGGACTGAAGTCCAGAAAATGTTGGATTTGGGAGTTATTGAACCCTCAGATAGCCCTTGGGCTAGTCCAGTGGTCCTTGTGCCAAAACCTCACACCAGTGGTGGAAAAAGAGAGATGAGGTTTTGTGTGGACTACAGGGGTCTCAATGCAGTCACTAGGACTGATGCCCATCCAATACCAAGGGCAGATGAGCTAATAGACACTTTGGCCTCAGCCAAGTATCTAAGCACATTTGACTTGACAGCTGGCTACTGGCAGATCAGACTAGCTGATCATGCAAAGCCAAAAACAGCATTCTCAACCCCTAGTGGGCATTATCAATTTGTGCTGATGCCCTTTGGTCTGAAGAATGCACCTGCCACTTTTCAGAGGTTGGTGAATACAGTCCTCACAGGTCTGGAAGCCTATAGTGCAGCATATCTAGATGATATTGCTGTCTTTAGCTCCACCTGGGAGGATCACCTGGTCCACCTCAGGAATGTTTTACAGGCCCTGCAAAAGGCAGGCCTGACAATCAAGGCCACCAAGTGCCAGATAGGGCAGAGTCAGGTTGTGTACCTGGGCCACCTTGTGGGTGGAGGCCAGGTTCAACCCTTGCAGAGCAAGATCCAGACCATCATGGACTGGACTGCTCCAACTACCCAGACTCAGGTGAGAGCCTTCTTAGGCCTGACTGGGTACTATAGGAGATTTGTCAAGGGGTATGGATCAATAGTGACACCCCTGAATGACTTAACTTCCAAGAAAATGCCCAAAAAGGTTCAGTGGACAGTTAGCTGTCAAAAGGCATTTGATGACCTGAAGCAGGCCATGTGCACTGCTCCCATTCTACAGAGTCCTGATTACTCCAAGAAGTTCATTGTTCAAACTGATGCATCTGAATTGGGGGTAGGGGCTGTACTGTCACAATTGAATGAAGAAGGTCAGGATCAGCCAGTAGCTTTCATTAGCAGAAGGCTGACCCCTAGAGAGAAACGTTGGTCAGCCATTGAGAGGGAGGCCTTTGCTGTGGTCTGGGCTCTGAAGAAGTTGAGGCCATACTTGTTTGGTACTCACTTCCTTGTTCAAACAGACCATAAGCCCCTCTTATGGCTAAAACAAATGAAGGGTGAAAACCCCAAACTGCTTAGGTGGTCCATTTCCCTACAGGGGATGGACTTCACAGTGGAACATAGACCTGGGAGTAACCATGCCAATGCAGATGGACTCTCTAGGTACTTCCACTTAGAACATGAAGACTTAACTGGGCAAGGTTAGTTTAATGTCCCTACGTTTGGGGGGTTGTGTAGGAGAGTAGGATCTGCTTCACATGGGTACCCTCACTTTTTGCTGATGCTTAACTGTTTTTCGACCTTAGTCTGGCAGGGGCCCTGCTAATCAGAACCCCAGCCTAGCTGCTTCCTCTCTAAAATCGTTTCCATGTGCCTTAGGCACATCTCTGATTGGAATCTGGAGTGCCCTTATAAGTCCCTAGTATATGGTATACTATGTACCCAGGGCATAGGTACCTCAGAGGCCTACCAGGGGCTGCAGCATGTATTGTGCCACCCCTGGAAGGCCATCCAAACTGACACCACAGGTCTGCTACTGCAGCCTGGGTAAGGTGGTGCATGCACCCCTTACTGTGATATAGGCTACCTATATCCCTGTATACCTACACACATATAAACCTATAAGTCACTCCTATGGCAGGCCTTATCAATCCTGAAGGCAGAGTGCGTGGTTCCTATGTGAGAGGGTGCCCCTGCATGAGCAGGGCCCCTCTGCAGTGTTCGGAGACCCTTCTCTGATGCTGTTTGTAGTGCAGCCTGACCATATACTCTTAAGCACATTATAACCTCGCGTTAAATGCTAACTTTGGAATGGCTGCACCGAAACATGTCGTGTTTGGTGTCAAACATCTTGGAATACTACCCCCCCACCAATTCTGGTGGAGGGGGTAGCATTCCACCCTTCTAGAGGGAGAGACATGTTAACCCTGGCTTGGCCGGTAACTTCTTTCTAAAGCCCTGGCATCACAAAATGGATGCTGCTGCCACAGACACAAGTCTGGCCTCCTGCTGCTGACCGAAACTCCGGCAGGGGAGGCCTGGACAATAGGTTTCCTGTCCCAGGGAGGTGTGACCACCTCCCCAGACAGGATAGTGTGTATTGGGGCTGGGCGGGAGCACTCGGGTGCTTTGAAGTCCTGCACTGGGGGCACACTTGGTGTCCCTAGTGCATACCCCAGTTCAAACCGGATCAGGGGCTTGCAGCCCCTGCTTTGGCGCGAACTGGACAAAGGGAAAGGGGTGTAGCCACCCCTCTGCCCTGACCCACCCATAGGTGGGGCCACAGAGTAAGTCCAACCCCTAAACTTAGTATAAGTATAGGAACCCAGTCCTTAGGACTTTAGATTATCCCTGGACGAAACTCTGATACAGAATCCTGGACCTTCGACGCTCTACTACAAGATTAGAGGACTGAAGAATCTCCCTTGGGGTCAAGGAGTGACTCCCCTGCTTGGCAGGCACCAAAGAAGCAATTGTCCAGTCTGCATCGCCTAAGCTCCCTTCGGACGCCGAAGTCTTTGCATCACTAGAGGTGGATTTCCAGACTTCCCCGAGGCTGCCCTGAGTCCCCAGCAAAGCTGAGGCCCGTAGCTGTCGTGGGTAACGTGGAACCGTGACCCCTGGACACCGCACGCATTTGCAAGTGCATCCTCTTCTGGGTCTCCCACGAAGTCGTGCTTTGGGCTCCAAGTAGCCCTAGCCTCCAGCACCAACTGCACTGAAGATCACTGGCCTCCACTCCACGAGTGTCCTGTGAGCCAGCTCCACGTGCACCGTCTCGAGGCTCCTTTGCGGTTGCTAGCCCGTTGGCTAGTAGCCCTTCACGAAGGCCAATCTTTTCCTACTTGGGCTCCCTAGTTGCTCCAGGCTTGCCCTCACTTACCTTTGCTGGGTGAGTTCCTCAGACCTTGCTGGTCTGCATCATCGTCAATCTTCATCTACATCAAGACTTGCCGTTGCCAAGGCTTGTTGGGTCCAATCCGGTTGCCGATACCTCAGCACTTGACAAACATCATGTTCTAGCCCGAATCCTGCTCCTGGTTGCCGACAACGCCTCCTTGACCTCGTGGCTGAAGAGTCAAGACAACCATCAACCTACCTGAATCACTCGACATCGGTGGGCATCTGCTCAACGCCTTCCTGGTCACTGGCTAGTGACCCAGACTCTGTCCCCTCTGCTTTCAGGTTCTTCAGATCTCCGATCCACCTTTGGATCCACCCGGACACTTTTCACTTGGTCGCCAGCAGCACTTTGCAGCAGATCGCCATTCAAATCGACGACGAAACCCGACCCCGAAAGGCACCTATGCACCCGGCTTACCTGGGTGAGTTAATAAGAGTACTCCGGTGCTCCCGTGGGTAGAGACTCTAGAACGACCTAGTTCTCAAAGGGTTTGCTCCAAGTCCTTCTTTAAGTGTCCCTTTTCTTTAATTTCCAAACCGCAACTTTCTCCATAGAAGTTAACGGCGATTCGCGGCTGTGTAAATACACTGCACGCGTCCCCCGTGGGTCCCCTGTGTCACTACCTTGGGTGGTTCCTTGTGGTCCAAGCACTTCTAGAGGCTCTAGGCCTAGTGTCTAGCTCAGTCGTGGTTCTTATACCACTTTATTGGTATATGGTTTGGTTCGCCCCTAGGGCCCAACGTGTATTTGTGCTATTACTGTGTTTAAATAACTTATAACTTATGTACTTCGAACTCTAGCCTCATAAATAGACTAGAGGGGTGTGTTTAGTAATAAATACATATATTTTTAATGTATACCTAGTGTGGTGCTCTTTCATTTGACCACTCAAGAGATTATAGACTGGTAAAACAAGCTGCTTTACATTCCTTCAAGACTTAGCCTGAAGGCTGCTCCCCATAGCTACCACTAGGATAGCTTTCAATAAAGGTTATCTTTAACCTATCTCCAATAAGGGGTTGTTTGGACTGGTGCAAGGTGCCCACTATAATTAGTGGACAGCATATACCAGGCCAACTTCTCACACTGGGGGTGGTGGCGGTGGGTGTTGTGGCACTCTTGGGTGTCCGGGCCGCATGATGGGTGGCTCCATGGCATCTGTTGCCCTTCGGATGTGGCCCTGGGCTATGCTCCCTTTTGTGGTGCTGGCTGCCGTCCGACTGTACACCAGGTCAGAGCAGGTGTAGATTTCCTGGTGCTAACGCACCTTATCGCCTGTTTTGTGTTTTTATCGCGGATGTGGCTGGTCGTTGTGAATGTTGAGGTGTGCTGTTGTCTCGGCTTTTGTCACGGGAACGCCTACTCTGCATCTCATTAGCGATATTTGCTGTGGTCCTCTTTGGCGATGTTTTTTGCGGCTGCTATTGCGGGTAAACTGGTGCTGTGGGCTGTTTACACCGGCTTGTGAATGGGGGGGGTACATTTATCACGACTTTGGCTGCGATAAAGTGCCGTTAATTCGGCGAGAGCTCCTTGTGAATATGCCCCCAGGTCTTTGAAAGAGATGATTTTGATATGTGCCCATTTTAACAAGCAATTCATAAAATGTCGTCCGAGTATATACTGCATGAGGTCAAAGGCATGACTAAAGGAACTGTACATAATCTGAGGTTCACAGATTTAAATCCCAGTAGATACTTTAAAGCCTTCTTCTTTCTAAGGTTGTTAAACTGCATGTTATAGAGCTGGATAATAGTAATTTTGCAGGGAAGCAATTTAGAGGGAGTTGTTGGACCTGGCCCTCTCTGCAGGGTCACCCCAAACCTTTATCCTTTTTCCCTCCACTTTTTATGAATTTATTTTTGCTGGCCTTATGACTCTCCGTAGTTTACCACTGCTAACCAGTGCTAAAGTAGTTGTGCTCACTCCACTAAAACATGGTCAGGGGGTTTATACCAAATTGGCACATTTAATCTACTTTTAAGTCCCTCGTAGAGTGGTATACTCTTTACACAGGGCCTGTAAATTATAACTACTAGTAGGCCTGCAGCACTTATGCCACCCACTTAAGTAGTGCTTTAAAACATTCCCCAAGCCAGCCATTGCAGCCTGATTGCAGTTTTAAACTGTATCTCACAAAAAGGGTCAATAGGAAGAATAGGCTACTAAAATAGAACAATTTATCCTATACTACTTCCCAGAATCGTTATGCTCACACAAAGTATAGGGTAGCGTGGTGCACAAGGAACAAGGGAGGAGGAAACAAATGTGGGGCGCTACAGGTGTTTGGACAAGAACCCTCACTCACCCAAGGGTGACATGCTTCATCATGGGGTCCCTCCACACACTGGGACCACAAGGTACCCAGTGTGGGCTACAACTTCCCCTCAGGAAAGGAGCAGGAGTGGATTCAAGCTATCCTGGCTGATGAAACCGGTCCTAGGATGCTTGTTTCCAGTCCAGGGAGGACCTGGCCTGGCAGTTCGGGCTGGACTGTTCCCATTGGGCGCAGGGTCAAGACTGATTTGCATATGGCTGGGTTAAAACTGGAAAGGCATGGTGAGCAAAAAAACTATGGATGTAGGCCCAGATCTCTGTACTGGGGTGAATGTATGACATTGTTCTGCATTCTGTCCATTGTTCTTTTTGCATTTGTCACCCCGAGTGGGACGGGTATGCCCAGACGTGGGTCCCGTGCTCTCCATGCCACTGGATTCAAGCTATCCTGGCTGATGAGGGGTGAAACCCCGAAACCGGTCCTAGGATGCTTGTTTCCAGTCCAGGGAGGACCTGGCCTGGCAGTTCGGGCTGGACTGTTCCCATTGGGGGCAGGGTCAAGACTGATTTGCATATGGCTGGGTCCAAACTGGAATGGCATGGTGAGCTAAGAAACAATGGATTTAGGCCCAGATCTCTGTACTGGGGTGAATGTATGACATTGTGCTGCATTCTGTCCATTAATGGTTCTTTTTACTTTTAGAAACTTGCCATTTTTCTGCCCTTAGCCTTGTGTTCCTGCACTCTGTCTTGGATCACATGACTGGGTTTAGCTGTCAGTTAAACTTTGTGAATTCCTGCCAGACAGTCACACAATAGAGGGATTGCCATCTGCAGGCAGGATGGGGGCGGAGCTAAGCACAGCCCTACTTATACCTGAATAACTTGTGCTCTGCCTTCTCACAAAGGGCCTAACAGCCCTGTATTGTCACTGCAGCTTGAAGCCAGGGCAGGGGAGTCAGTAAATTCCATGCACTTCAAAGAACCTTTCCAAAAGCTTCTTCCACCTTCCTGAAGAAGGGCACCAGGGTGTAAAAATAGGACCTTCAGACCCACTCTTCAGTTCACTAGTGTACCTTTGGAAGGTCTCTCAGAGGACTGCCTGCTGCTGTGAACTGCTGTGATCTCTGCCAGACTGCTGCTGTACCTGAAATGACTGCTCTGCTACCTGAAGCCAGCCTTGAACCATCACAGGCCAGCCCTGATGTTGAGCGTTTTCACTTTTTTGCTGTTTGTGTGCTGCATAAATACTTTATACATTGCCTCTAAGTTAAGCCTGGCTTATTTTTGTGCCAAGCTACCCAGGGTTAAGCACAGGATAATTTAGCGATTTTTTGTGGTTAACCCTGCAATGGATTGTGGTTGTTGCTTGATCATGACTCAAACCCCAGTCAACCAACAACCCAATTTCTCACAGGAATAGATTGACTTCTGAAAATTGATAAACTTTGTTTATCAATTACTACAGCCATTATGAGTTATACACGTTATCACTTAAAATATTTCTACATATGTGAATTCAGATAGCGCATTTCGATAATTAACCAAGCAAATGCCCCTTATTTGAACCCAACCTCTTCATGAAACTTCCAAATTACATAGAGCAAATTCATATTTTTAAAAAATTGCCTACAATCTAATAATGGGAAGCACACTGAAGACAGCACAGGACACATATATCTTGCTGTGCAACATGGATCCTTGGGATGACAGACAAATGAACACTGCATACATTCCCACCCCTTCTGGTGGCTCAAGTTATCTCCTGCTGCTGTGGTTGCTTGCCCCTCTGAGAGCACCAGCACATGTTCAGCAGCTGACATACAGCATTCTGAAGAGGAGGTCAGAGATAATTTGGTAGCAAATGAGTGACATATGTGTCAAAAAGTTATGCATGCACTATGTGAGATTCATTAACAGGGACATGTCATTATTCTCTCTTCCCTAGTGTATACACATGTGCTCCTATATTCACAAATTGCACTTTTGTAGTAAATTACATTTTTGTAGTAAGTCCCTACCTCTATTATTTCTATGTGAGGGCTATGTGTAGTGATGGACTTATTACAAACATGTAAGTCACTAGAAAAGAGCAGTTTGTGAACACCCAAAAGCTACTTTTTAGAACCAGGCCCTATGTGTGGAGTGTATGGGAGGGGCAAATGAGAGTGGGTGGAAATAAAGCCTTTCATACTACTAACGGGGAGGGGCATAGGGAGGAACCAGGAGGGGTTTAGGGAAGGCCAGAGAGTGTTTAGAAAGCATTGTCACCCATCCACAAAAGATTAAGACCACTGAGATTCATAGGCTATAGTTCTAACAGTGCTACAGCCCAAACAAAAAAACAGTAGTAAGTCACTCTGGTACTGCAGCACCCTCCTCTAGGAAATAATAGAGGCAGGGATTTAAACAAACACATAGTAAATATTAGTAAAATTCATGTAAAATATATTGACTTTTAAATTAATACATTTCTTAACTTATTTAATTATTATATTTTTTTACTTTAACGCAACATACAACATATTTATATTTGAAAACCAATAATAATAATTGCTTTTCATTAAAATGTAGACCTCACTGCACAAAATTAGTCAGGCATAACTTAATTTTATTTTATTTCTAAAACTTTTAATTTGTTTTAGAATGCAACTTCCTGAAAATTGTAGCTCTAATACTGAACTGCTGAAGACATATCTAACAATTATTTTGACACTTGCAGAAACTCATTACAACAACAACCAGTCACAGTCAAACTGACCAAATAAAAAAGCATAATGCACATGCCAGATTTCTTTTCCTGCCATCGCTATGCCATTGAACATGTTTGTTAGTTTGCCCCTTGTTTTGAGAAGGGATTATTTGAGGATGAGAAGACAGAAGGTTTACAGGCAAAGGTTCAACAATTTTAGTGTATTCAGGTGAGCTGTTATTTCCAGATACCACTTCCTGCCTCATGTGATCTGGGACATGTTTGCTGAGTGGGAGTAGGAGCTGAATTCACCTAAAGGCCACTCCCAAGCTATCATAGGGACTCAAATGTATTGCCACTGGATCTTTTCAGATGGTGTCCTTTGTCAAAGTTGCCATCTCACAGCTAGTCAGGACCTGAGATGCATTAGCATAAGAGTGCCGCATTGTATTGCCATGCCACAGTCACTGGCAGAAAGACAAAGGGTGGTGCATGTGGTGGTACAGGCGTGTGTATAATCTCCTGCATACGTTGGCTGTAAAGATCGACATTGTCATTGTCATGTGTTCCATACAGAGCCTATTGTGGTTCTCCCTCTGTTAGCCTAACTGTGCATGACACAGGCATAGCTTTGCACATGTTACTACATAATCATGTCTGCTTTTGTGCCACATTATATTTTCACACAGAACCTGCAGTTGTTTCCTAGTTGTGCTCTTACCTGTGATTTAGTCTGAACAGCAGACAAGGACAAACAACAATGTCCCTTGTTATTGTATTCGGGTCAGGCACTCACACCTAGACATAACACAGAATTACAGTTGTTGTTTATGAACATATGAATCTTGTCATATACGTATGCAGATCACTGTAGCAGAGAGAATGGAGACTGATATTTCCTGAGAGAAGATCACAACTGTATTCTGAGATGTAATTCGTTCATTTTGTATGCTAAGGTCCGGGGTCCGCTGATAAAGCCAGACATCTTGGCTGTATAAACAGTTTTGCTTCTGAAGAAGGGGAGGGGGGGGCTAGGCTATACTGACTTTTCATAATATGCGTTTTATTGACAATGCCAATGGTATTTTTGCTAGGCAGTTGTATTCTAATTGTGGCATGTATACTGCATTTCAGAGCACAATAGTTTAAATATACATTTCAAACTTCCTTCGTGTCTCATTCATATCTTATTGTGGACGAGTACGAGTGCGTGAGTGAAAGGGAGTGTCCTGCCACTGCAACCTTTGGAGGTTCGGGAGTGTTGTATTCTAGGGTGTCAATTCACTTGTTCATCTGATTATGAGTAGGAGGGCAAGTGAGACACTATAGCTAGTCGGACTCTGGCTCATGGTACTGAGGTGGTGTGGTGACTCAGTCCCTAACTACTGATGTTCTATGCTTTCAAGCATAGTTCTGTTCCTGAGCAGAATCCCAGCAACAACAATTTTTGCCTATTGCCTCCATCAATTTCATGGCCAAGGCACCGTGTCTTGCATTCTCTTCTGTAAAAATGCTTAGCTGTTCTTGATCCACATTTGCCATGTCCTGGTGACACTTCAGAACATTATCCAAAACAGGGGCTGGCGTGTCAGTCCTCCGAAGGAGTCCTTCAAGTGAAATTGAAATTTCACCCATTGATTGAATAACCTCCAGAACACATGAGATTGTTGCTGGAAAAATTGATCCTCCCAGTCGCTGACATGAGCCAATGCCTCTCCCCTCATATGTGATCCTCTCAAGAGACCAACAGGTTGATGGGTGGCACCTGATAGGTTGTTCAGAAGAGATTCATGAACAGGGAATACCAGCTCCTCACCATGGATGCTTTCTCATTTAGATGACTGAGAGAAGATCAGAGATGCACTTTCATGGAAGGAATGTGTAGGAGACTGTACACAGAGACCTGTCGTGACAGGGCTGTGTTGATATGATTGCTGTGTAGGTGGATGTAACCTCTCTGGCTGCCTGGCTAACGGCGTGGGACTCAAAATGCTCTGAAGGGATGTAGGAGGAACACTACTGCCCAGTCATGAAATAGCCATCAGTCATTATGCTGTTGTAGCAGCAAAGCCCTCTTTTTTGTCCATTTGTTCCTACTTGACCAGCTCTTGCTCGTCATTGTTGTCATACTCCTCCTCCTTCTCTTCTTCTTGAGCAGTGCTAGGCTCAAATAATGCTGCTTGGAGGAGGATCAGATTCTCTCCTGGGATTCCCTGCCATCCTCTCCAAGAAGATGGTTCAGCATCATCATCCAGCTCTTTTTGCCTAGTACCTGGTAGAAGAGGTTGTAACAGTTGGCATGAATCACATTCCAATTCCGATGCTATTAAACAACACATATTAAACATAATTTAATAAATATTTCTTGTAAAAACAAATTAAAGTTATTACCATTTTAGGCTAAATCAACATATCAATCAATCAATCAATCAGGCATTTATAAAGCGCGCTACATACCCGTGAGGGTCCCAAGGCGCTGTGGGGGGGAGGGGTGCCGCAGCTAGAGGTCGAAGAGCCAGGTCTTGAGTAGTCTCCTGAAGGTCTGAGGGTCCTCTGTCTGCCGAAGGTGGAGGGGGAGGGAGTTCCAGGTCTTGGCGGCGCGGTAGGAGAAGGATCTGCCTCCGGAGGTGGATCTGTGGATGCGTGGGAAGGCGGCCAGGGAGAGGTCGGCGGAGCGGAGTCTCCTGTTGGGTGCGTAGAATGACAGTCGGTTGTTGAGGTAGGCCGGGCCGGTGTTGTGCAGTGCCTTGTGTGCGTGGGTGAGGAGCTTGAAGGTGATTCTTCTGTCGATGGGAAGCCAGTGCAGGTTTCTCAGGTGTGGGGTGATGTGGTCTCGGCGGGGGACGTTGGTGATCAGGCGGGCGGAGGCGTTCTGGATTCTTTGGAGTCTGCCGATGAGTTTGGCCGGGGATCCGGCGTAGAGGGCGTTGCCGTAGTCGAGTCTACTGCTGATGAGGGCGTGTGTGACGGTCTTTCGTGTGTTGGTGGGGATCCATTTGTAGATCTTGCGGAGCATGCGGAGGGTGAAAAAGCAGGTTGATGAGACGGCGTTGATCTGGTTGGTCATGGAGAGTTTCGAGTCGAGGATGACTCCCAGATTGCGTGCGTGGTTGGTTGGTGTAGGAGCGGTGCCTAGTGAGGTGGGCCACCATGAGTCGTCCCAGGCTGATGGGTTGGGTCCGAGAATGAGGATCTCTGTCTTGTCTGTGTTGAGTTTGAGTCGGCTTTCTTCCATCCAGTCGGCGACAGCCTTCATGCCGCGGTGGAGGTTGGCTTTAGCGGTGTGGGGTTCGTTGGTGAGGGAGAGGATCAGTTGGGTGTCATCGGCGTAGGAGATGATGTTGAGGTCGTGGAGTCTGGCGATGCGTGCGAGCGGGGCCATGTAGACGTTGAAGAGCGTCGGGCTGAGGGATGATCCTTGTGGGACACCGCAGATCGTTTTGGTGACTCCGGAGTGGAATGGGGGGAGGTGGACTCTTTGGGTTCTGTCGGAGAGGAAGGAGGTGATCCAGTCCAGGGCCTTGTCGCGAATCCCTGCGTTGTAGAGGCGTGTACGTAGCGTGTGGTGGCATACGGTGTCGAAGGCAGCGGAGAGGTCGAGGAGGATGAGGGCTGCTGTCTCCCCGTTGTCGAGCAGGAGCCTGATGTCGTCTGTGGCGGCGATGAGGGCGGTCTCGGTGCTGTGGTTCTTGCGGAAGCCTGACTGGGAGGGGTCGAGGATGTTGTTGTCTTCTAGGTAGCGGGTGAGCTGGGTGTTGACTATCTTTTCGATGACCTTAGCTGGGAACGGAAGGAGGGAGATGGGCCGGAAGTTCTTAAGGTCACTCGGGTCCGCCTTGGGTTTCTTCAGTAGGGCGTTGATCTCGGCATGTTTCCAGCTCTCCGGGAAGGTTGCGGTCTTGAAGGAGAGGTTGATGATGTTGCATAGGTGGGGTGCGATGGAGCTGTTGGCCTTGTTGATGACGTGGTGGGGAAGAGGGTCGGACGGGGCGCCTGAGTGGATGGAGTTCATAGTCTTGCTGGTGTCCTCGGTGGTGGTGCTGGTCCATACTGTGAGGTGGTCGGTGGGTGTCGGGGGGGCCGGGGTGGTGAGGTTGGCGGGGTCTGGGTGTGGATTGAAGCTGTCGTGAATGTCGGTGATCTTGCGGTGGAAGAAGTCAGCGAGGGCGTCGCAGAGGGCTTGTGACGGGGGGATGTCGTTGGTGCAGGAGCTGGGGTTGGAGAGTTCCTTCATGACGTTGAAGAGTTCCTTGCTATTGTGAGCGTTGTTGTCTAGGCGGTTCTTGAAGGCGGCTTTCTTGGTGGTCCTGATGAGGTGGTGGTGGTTCCGGATGGCGTCTTTGAGGGCAGCGTGGCTGTCGGGTGTTTTTTCCTTGTGCCAGGTGTTTTCCAGTTCATTCCAGTCCATTCCAGT
>CAWUFW010026434.1:0-10000 GCA_963921515.1 Calotriton arnoldi
TTGATGCCATAATCAAGGAATTTGTCCCTCTTACCGATACTTACGCCAGAGACAGAATGGATCTAATCAACCTCATAGAAGACACTCCATTCACCACTGGTACCGACCTGCTGGTTGGCCTAGATATTGAGTCACTTTACACCAATATCCCACACCACGAGGGATTGTCTGTTGTAAAGTACCCACTTGACTCCAGAACACACCCTGTGCGTATCCCGACACATTTTGTCATGGACCTTCTGGTAGTTGCCCTCAGCAACAAATACTTTCTGCACAAGGATTCATTTTATCTACAAATCAAGGGAGTCTCCATGGGTGCATGCTTTGCCCCAAACTTCGCAATACTTTATGTACACAACCTCAAAAAAACCAAGATTCTTACACCCTGCAACCCTTTTCACGAACACATCACATTCTGGCGTCACTATATCAATCGGAGGAAGGAGGGTCAGTTTTGGGAATTACTACTATCGTAGCTACATCAATATCTTGTGAGAATCCTCCCCTCTCCACCGCTTCTTCATACAGGGAATGAAGGTGCAGGGTCAGGGGCTCCCTAAAGGCCATATAATATTACACTGGGTATTCGTCAGGGCCCAGGGTTTTGTTCGTGGCCAATGACGAAATGGCCTCGTCTATTTCTATTGTCATAAGTGGTTGATCTAGAGATCGAGACTCCGAATCGGAAAGTCTGGGAAGTGGAATCTCCTGTAAAAAGCTTGAACTGAAGTTAGGGACTGGGGTCTGGGACCTAGCATAAAGCTGCTTGTATTAGGATACGAAGGCCTGGGCGATTGCCTCTGGCGCCTGGTAGACGTTGCCGTCCCCGTCAGCTATTTCAGGAATAATCCTACTGGCAAGGGGGTAGGATGCTAGCCAATAAAGGAGCTTCTCATTTTTTTCTCCCCATCTGTATACCTGTGCCGTGGAGGATCTCCACATTTGCTTGGCCGATTCTAGAGAAAGGTGGCAGATTTCCTCGCAAACGAGGTTGAGCTGGCGGGCCTGGTTATCACCTGCTGCGGCACCTCCGGCTCCTTCCAGGCGTAATGCACGGGCTTCCAGATGAGCGAGCAGATCATCTCCGGCTTGGTATTTCTTTTTAACATACCCCCAGGCGATCCCTCTAATTGTTGCCTTACTAGCAGCCCAAAGAGTACTCGCAGAGGCCACCGACCCCTCGTTCTGCAGGAAGTATTGGAGCAACTCCCCCTTGATCACTTGTTTGCAATCCCTGTCCTGTAGGAACCAGGCATTTAAGCACCACATGGGGCGAAGGGCGCCGGTGGGACGTCCCATGTCGGAGAGACCTCGGGCAAGCGTGTGGACATCTGTAACCTGTCCGCAGTCAGTGGTGGGCATAAACAGCATATCAATACGTGAGCGATTGTGATGGGCCGCAGATGTATGTGTGTATTGATGGAGAAGGGGGTGCCACGTTCTCCAGACGTCACAGAGTCTCAGTCACGAGGCCCAGGCTGTGAGCTTCTGAGCAGACCCAATCCTTTGGGGGGGGAGGGGATGCCAGACGTTGCCCAGTCAGGGTTCATGACTGCATTAAAGTCTCCTCCCACTAGCGTGACATCTTGAGGTAGAGAAGATATCAGGTTTCCTAGGTCTTGAAGAGAGGGGTCAAGGACCACTGGAGGCATGTAGGCTGAGACCAGATTGAGAGTGCATCCCCCCACTACACCTGAAAGGGCCAGAAAACGTCCCTGGGGATCTTGGGTTATCTGGCTGGGGACAAGCGGGAGGGAGTGACGGAGGAGGAGGATCGCTACACCCCGGGATTCCCGTGTGAAGCCTGCATGGTATACCCTGTCGTACCCCTGTCTGGCGAGGAATGGGTATTGATCGCCCAGCAAATGGGTCTCTTGCACCATGAGCACGCTAGATCTGGAGCGAGTAGAGGCTTTCAAGACTGCAGCCCGTTTCACCTTATCCAGGAGCCCGTTAACGTTCCAGGAAAGGATATGCAGAGATTGTAGGTCATGGTGGGCGGTCGCCATGGGTGGGATCTTCAAATGGACAGCTACAAGTAGCCCAGGGCATGTTGGGGCCCTTCCGGGAAGTGCCTACGAGGGTGGGGCCCAGGAGGTGTGCAAAGGGGGAAAGCGCGTGAGCAGTATGGGTCCGTCATGTCGTGTGTCTCAAAAAACCCTTTGTGGAAGAACCCAAAACAAGTAACAAAACCCCCCCAAACAAAACCCAACCAACCCCACTTCCCATACTTCATCCCCAGAAGCATCTGTCGCCCACTAAACGAGAACTAAAACAAAGCCAAATCATGATGAATCAATTACGGAGTGTTGGACCTCTCCAGAATGTCGGATGCTCTCGAGATCAGGAGTCCGGACTTGCCTGCATGAAGCCAGGCCGCTTCACAAGGTCCGCGGCCCCTCGCGGGAACCCTAATTCATATTGTAGGGCTGCATGACAGTTCTGAGTCTGGAATCTCAGCCACAGCCAATGCCGGAGATTAGGTCAGGGACCGCTCCACCCGAGGCCCTCGTTTGCCCGAGGGGGAACGCATCTTCTCTCCAGCCGGGGAAACTGAGGTGCTTCCTGTGGTTGCATCAGGTGACGAGGATTTCTTCCTACTTGCTGTGCGTCCCCGGCAAGACCGGGTGCGGCCGGCCTAGGCGCACGCCTCAATTCTTTGGTGGATGGCCCCCTCATCGGGGCGGGGTGGGGCAGGGCAGGCCCCCCCCACCACTGCTCAGGGGTCTCTCTTCTGTGACCCAGTTCCACGCCGCCTCTGGGGTATCAAAGAAGACGCTCTTGTTGTCGTAAATGACCCTCAGTCGGGCAGGGAACAGGAGACGATATGAGAGGTCGAGTGCTCGCAGCTTTTGCTTGACCGCAGTATATGATCTTCGTTGTGCCAGTACCTCCTTGGTGTAGTCAGGGAAGATCATAACCTTATCTCCTTGGTAGGAGAGGTCGGGATGGGAGCGCGCTTCCTGCAGAATGGCATCACAGTCTTTGAAATTGAGAATATGCGCTATAATGGGTCTGTGCGGGGCTCCCGGGGGAGGCCAAGGGGCCAGTGCACGATGAGCCCTCTCCACTACAAACCATGCAGAGAGGCGGTCCAGGGGGATCCAGGATTTAATCCAAGCTTCAATGAAGGGCGCCACTTGCGCAGGTTCCGTGCCTTCCGGCAGACCCACCAGGCGGAGGTTGTTCCGACGGGAACGATTTTCTGCATCTTCGGCTCGTCTGTGAAGCTCAGAGGTTTGGGAGAGGAGTTTTGAGATCTGAATCTTCATAGTTACCACATCGTCCTCCACTGAGGACAACCGGGATTCTGCCTCTGTGATTCTTGCTGTGGCGTTGAGGAGATCCTGACAAATGAGCGCCATGTCGACCCGCACTTCGCCCATCTTGGTCTCCACTGAGTCCTGTGATGAGCGGATCGCTTGGAGAATGGTGGCCAAGTCCCCTTCGGCTAATGGGGCGGAGATGGTGGTCACTGCATTAGGAGCCACGGCTGTTGTTGTGAATTGCTCCATACGTGTCTGAGAGGGGGGAGGTTTCGCGGGTCTGTCTTTGCCCATGGCTGCTGCTAGATTAGGGAGCTGCGTGTGTCTTTGCCAGAGGGCCATGGAGAATCAGGTAGGTCCACCCGCTGGCGGATGGGGCCTAGATCCAGCCAGTTCTAGCAGGGACCCCTTGGGGAAGCCACCAGTCGCCTCTCCATCCAGGGAGGTTGTTGCGCCGCTCGGGACGTGAGTGTATCAGTCAGGTTCCTGAGTGAGGCACCAGGACCAGGAGAAATCCGAACCGGAGCTTAGACCTGCTGCGGGCTGAGTGGAGCCCCATTAACTCTGGCCCCGGTGTCCCCACGACACACAGCCCTCTGCCTTCTCTGCAGTTCAGAGGCCACCATTATCATCTAGCCTCCACTTCTCAGCACCCCGCCAGATCCACAAGTGGCCAACGTCCGTCTGGTCCCAACCGTGGGGAGCCATCGGGGTCGGTCCTCAGAGCCTGGATATGACCTCGTCTAACTACAGGCCAGGCAAGATTTGTCTTTAGCCGCACAAGGAGGCCCCCCGCCTGGGGAGACGGGACCTCCTTCAATCGGGTTCCAAGCGCAGCTCCTCCGCCGTCACAAGAATTAGACTGGCCACCCAGGAGGAAAGCTCGCTACAGGCCCGAGGAACGCTCTGAAATGGCCGCGCAGTGGGAGTTCCTTCGTCGCGGAAGAGTAATAGGGCGGGTAAGGCCCCAGGCGCCTCACTGCCGTATCCACGCACCTGCCCCACTGACCTCTGAGTGCTGCTAGAGTCAACGCGGGGAGGCGCCAGGTGTCTCCGGTCTATAGGATGCTTCCAGGCCTTCAGGGCCGCTTCATACCACCAGCAGGCTCCGAGTACTCGCCCTCCGTTAGGAGCCTCCCCCTCGGGGGGGGTCCGGCGGGCCTCGCACTCCCGGGGCAACAGCCGGAGGGGGCCCAGGCCAGGAGACCACTTCCCGCTCCCACCGAGCACCACCACATGCAGGCCAGGGCCTCGGGCTGCCAGTGGGGGTTCCACTTCGTGTGAGAGCAGCGCTGTAAATAGGGCCTCGCCAATGTATCGAAGCGCCCGCCCCACTGACCTGTGAATGCGGGCGAAGTCAGTGCAGAGCGGGCGTCAGGGGTCTCTGGCCTTCAGCTTTGGATCAAGTGCCCGCAAGCCAGCTCTCCGGAGCTGCCAGTGGGGGCCTCCCCGCAACAGGAGCACAGCACCGCAGATCGGGCCCAGGGGGCCTCACCGCCCTATCGGAGCACCCGCCCCGCTGACCTGTGGATGCGGTTGAAGTCAGCAGGGGGCGGGTGTCAGGAGCATCAGGCCGTCAGGACACACCGAGGCCACCCAGTCCACCAACGACGCTCCAGCTCTCCACGTATTGGTTTGGTGCCTCCTCCTCGGTGAACCGGCGGGCCTCGCATTCACGGACAACCGGGAGGAGCCCGGGCCAGGAATCTACTCCGTGTTCTCCCGGGGCACCGCAGCTTCAGCCACAGTACTTGCAGGCCAGGGCTACTTCAGCGCCTCGGAGCTGCCATCTTGTGCCCGGGTTACGGCAGGCCATCCGCGGTCTCGGCAGCGCCCGAGACCACAGTCCCCAGGATCTCCGGCGCCTCGCCGCTGCCGCTAGGAGCCTTCTGGAGCTATTCAAGGCAGGTCTGGTTCCATGATCCAGCATAGGCAAGGAGCGGATGGCAGAGGGGTCCGGAGCACTCTCAGAGTGCCAACGCCAACTTGACGCTCGTGGCCATGCCCCCATACGTTGTGTTACTTTTTATCAGCCTGTAAGAGTTATGAAATCTGAGGTATAGCTGCAGAGTCTAGTGGGCCTGCAGCATTTATTGTGCCATGCAGTTAAGAAGCTCTTTAAACATGTTCCAAACCGACCACTGCAGCCTGTGTGTGCCGTTGTAAACTGCCATTTCGAGCTGGCAAGGTAAACCTCTTGCCAGGCCCAAACCTCCCCATTTAATACATATACCAATATTTTTAGCCATTCTGAACAGTGACCACACTAGTGTGTAAAATGGTTAAAACGTATTGGCAAAACCACAGGTCAATTTCTGACCCCCCTGAGGTGAGAGCCTTCGCTCTCAGAGGTCAGGAACCAAGCCTGCTCTGGGTGGAGGTGTTTACGCCTCATCCACGCAGGATCTGCAATCCAGGGCGGGTAGCTTCAAACGCCCTGCGGCCTTTGTTATGCGATCCCGGCCTCTCCAGCTAGTGAAGATGCCCACCCTCCTGTCCAGACCCCACTTTTGGTGGCAAGACAGGTAGGAAAATTTGTAAGATTAGGAGGTGTGTCCTACATCAAGCCAGCACCACTCTGGGGTTATGCCCACTTCCCACAGGTAGTGGTCATATAGAGGGTGTAGACATCCTAAAGGTAGACAGCCATTTGGCTACAACCTGTCACTGCCTTTTACGCCCCTAAATTGAGTATTTAGGTGGCACCCCTGAACCCAAGAACTCATATTCCATGGATCAATGGAAGAAGGACGAAGACGATTCACTGCCTGGCGAGAACTGCAGTACTGCGAACATTTGGCGCGAAACGCTGCCTGCCTGCAACTCTCTCGACAATCATGACAGAGTGACTCATCTTGCAAGCTGGAGAACTACCACAGCCTTGGGTAGCCTGCCAGCACTTCGAAAATAGCCTACAGTCTCCCTTGGAGTAGAGGAGCTACTCCCCTGCAGTCCGCAGGCACCGACAAGCAGAGTCCGTTCCACCACCTTGCAGCTCACTGGCCCGACTGACATCACAGAGGACCACTTGTGCTCTGGAGGGTCAGTTCTGTCTCCCCACCCAGTGTGAAGACACCAGGACCAACCGGAGCCGTGCAGCATCAATACCCGGGACATCCTGCACCAAAGAACAACAGCGAGAGTCCAATCCAGATTTTCACTGCACCACAACCGAACAGCCATCGAGGGTCGTCAGCATCACTGAGACCCACTTCGTGAGATGCCCAGCTGTTCTGATTTTGCCCCTGCCAGCTGTTGGTCCCTAACCGGGAGGATCAACTTTGTGCACCCGGCCCAGCCGACCTAACCACTCTGCACCCGAGCCGCCTGGCCTGGGAACTGAAGTACTGCTGTGCACCCGTGATCCAAGACCCCTTGCGACCCAAGCCCCCATTTGGGAGCTTTCGGACTTATCCCCAAGGCCCCCTCTGCAGCCTCTTTTCAGGTGCTCCCCCTTCTCCATAGCACACAGATACCAACCTCACCAGCACCCTGCTCTCGGCTAAACACAATCAGTTTCTGAAGAACTGCTGATAGTACTTTGCACCTTGGCCCACTACGACTCAAAACCCAGAAAGTGAAACCCTGAAACAGACTGTCCTTATCGTTATGCATATATGACTTTTACTTCCATATGATTGCACTGTGCGTAAAGGCGAACAACTTTGAAAGATTTACTTAACTAAAAAGTGCTAACAAGCACAGTACTTACTTTTGACTGACGTTCTTGGTTTTACAAAATATATAAAAAGAGTTATTTTTCTAATTTGGTCTCAAATGTATTCTTTGAGTGTTTCTCTCACTTATTGCCTCTGTGAGTACAACAAATGCTTAGCACTACCCTCTGATAAGCCTAACTGCTCACCCACACTGCCACAAAAGAGAGCGTTAGTATTATCTACTTTAGCCTCTGTAAACCAGTTGGGGACCCACTAGACTCTCTGCACAGTGCACTTCGTTTAGTGCACTATATAGAGAGCCAGCTTCCTACAAGGTGTTTTTAGGGTTTAGGAATGGGTAATGGTATAGGGTGGTAACTGTGTTAGTAGGGTTTAGAGGTGGAAAAGAACTGGGTAGTAAGGGTATTTTTAGGGTTTCGGGGCAGGTAAGGGAACTGGGTTTCCCACAATTAAAAAACAAATTACATATAGTTTTGAGAAAGACCGCCTGGTTGAAACGCGTCAGTGAAATAAAGTATCTTTTGGACTAACCTGGAGTGCGGGATATAGATGATATATATATATATATATGGTAGTTTTAGTTAGGACCAACTTTTCCCATAGAAGAAGTGTTTTTTGTTTTGCTAATAACTTTGTTGCTGTTTGACAAATGAACACATTTTCCCAAAAATGCCCCGCTTTTCCTAGTTCTGCATAGAAAGTTTTGGGGGTGTTCATCAAACTGGGGCTAAGAAAAAGGGGGGGCTTTTTCCCCATGCAAGTCTATGGGAATTTTGCAGTTTTTAAACACGGCTACAGCCCGAACCGCTGAACGGAATTACACCAAATCTGGCAGGAAGTTACATCTTGGTCCAGAAAGATCTCTTTTTGTAATTTGGTGTAAATCTGTTCAGTAGTTTGGGAGTTATTAAAGAATTTTTTTTATAGATATCTAGGGATGCGGACCTGAAGCCCAATGGAGAAAAAGAAAAAAAAAAACACCCTCTCACATACCATAAGGCCATGCACACCGTGGGGTTCGGCCATGCGCGGCAGTGGTGGCTGTATTAAAGTATGGTAATTATATAATACTTTACGTTAAAAAAAACACACAAATTCAATGAAAAAAACAAAGGTTAGAGGGACATTCTAATTAGGTTCACGTTTTACCCACACAAAACCACAGAAATTCAGCAGTTATAGTTATACTTATCTGAAGAAACTATAATTCATGCTGTTAAGTAACTTTAGGCCACAAGTTATAGTTTCTTAACAAAAGTAGGACTATAACTGCTGAATTTCTCTGGTTTGTGTGAGTAAAAAATGAACGTAACTATAACATCCCTGAGAACGCTGGATTAGACTCCGGCTCTCCATGTACGGCAGAATTTCACTCATGAATATGATAGTTCTTCTGAAGTTTCTATACATGTTTCATAATATTCCAATTCCGCTCCCAGATAGTTTCTTTAAGACCCTGAGATCTCATCTTATCAGACTCGCTTGGGGTGGCAAAAGACCTCGGGTGCGATGGGAAACCATGACCTTGCCATATGAACGAGGAGGACTGGGGGCCCCAGACTTCAGAATGTATTACCTAGTAGCACAATGCAGCTTCTCCCATTCGTGGTACCATCCAGATGCGCGCATTCCCTACAGTAAACCTGAATCAGACTTGACGCTCCCGACTCCACTTCACGCCATTCTCCCCCAGGGATTCCCTCGGGACCCTAGAGACATACAGACAGTGTCCACCTCGAGCTGGGCGTAGCGCAAACTATCGCGAGTGACTGGATGCGGCTCTTTATACTCCTCCGAAATCCCCATAGCACACAACCTATGGCTCCCTATCACTGAAGAGAAATTAGTTTTGCGGGTGCTCACATCCCACTCCATGACGAAGTTTGGCGACCTGTTCCCGAATGGGCAAATATTAGACAGTGTTGGGGAGAATCGTGAAGCCGGACTGACTTTCATGGATCAGTTTATTTTCAGTAGGGTGCGTAGGGCTCTGCGTGCTGCAATAGCGGAATATCCACTGGAACCTCAATCCTTTGCACCATTATCCCTCTTAATCTCTAGTTCGGACGGGACTCGACTGATCTCTAGACTATATAAGGCCAGCATGACTCTGATTCCGAGCCACGACACTAAGACTTGTGCGGCATGGGAGCGCGATCTTGGCCATCCTATTCTGTTGTTCGCAGATCAGAGAAGTCTCCCTCAATAGTAGGCATAGATTTATTCATTTTAAATATCTATGGAGAGCGTATATGATGCCAGCTAAGCTGCATGCGATTGACTCAACCCGGCCTCACAATTGCCGTAAGTGCGGCAGTCCCTAAGCTGACTTTCCTCACTTGACCTGGACTTGCCCCAAAATAGCGGAGTTCTGGACAGCCATTTTTGAACTCATATCCCGAATGACATCGTTGGTAATAGACCCCTCTCCTGAGGTCGCCCTCCTGCGCTATGTTTATAATATGCCCAAGACACTACATAAATTAATTGCGCTGGCGCTGCTTCTGGCTAAACGGGAGATAGCCTTAAAATGGGGTAGTAAACTGCTCTCGACCACTACTGCATGGCTTGCTAGTCTCACCTATTGCAACACTAACTGCGAATTATATGCCACATTGCTCCCTCCCAAGTCTCGTACAAAAGATATATGGGATCCGCTCAAGATATATTTACAAAGCCTGGAACATGTTGCTCCTAGTCAGACTCCTGATGGTATAGTCAGGGCCGGACTGGCTGTAGCGGGCACCGGGCGTTTAGGGTGGGGGCCGGTTTTGGGCCCCTGGGGGGCCATTTTTGTTACCGGGGGTCGGCAATATCGGCCCCCTGTAACAAAATCGGTGCGTGCTCTGCTAGAGAAATACGACCTGCGCTTTTAAAACACGTGGGCTGTTTTCAAAAATCAGAGAGACTGTTCCCGTGATCAAGGCTTGCTGAAGCTGAAACATGTTGGGAGTATGAGCCTTTTTGCAAGCATATCGTGATGTGATTAAAACTATTTTTACCACCAAAGCCTGAGCCGGTGCACTTCTAGCTATGTGAGACCAAGAAGAGTTT
>CAWUFW010026434.1:27500-33583 GCA_963921515.1 Calotriton arnoldi
TTTCTTGATACCAATTTTGGCACTGGTCGAGCATAGGTAATAGGTTTGTGGCGGACATTTCCATGTTAACGCACATATCGTACATCTGATACCTTTTCAGCAGTAGGTTTTACAGACACGGTTATATATATAATTTACAGCTGGTAGAGAGATGCATCAAGGATTATTTTGATTAGAGGTACTTTAGGCACAGCCGCTTTGCATTTTAGAAGACCGGGTGCGGAGTAGCCCATTTCACTTGTAACTTTATTGGACTACCTATAAATGTCTCACTTAGTTGTGCATTTTGTTGCTAATCATTAGCATGTCTTATTTCGATCTCTGTCACTACTGACTTGGCACATCGTTTTGTAATTTGTATTTTACAATTGACTGTCTGATACTTCTACAATCCATGTGTGTATTACAATAGGAATGTATTATTCAGTTTCTAACCATTCCAAGATGGCTGCCGCTACTCATATGTATGTCCGTTGTTTATTTTCATTGCCATCGACTCTCTATAATTGTTGCCCACATTGGTTGCACGGTTCACGTGATCAAGCTTTCAGGGAAAGCGAAACGCGTTGTGAATAAACACAGCAGTGGACACTACGACCACAGAGTCCTCCTTTTCTGAGAGCGCGCGGAATTGTGAGTTGTACGGAAGGATTAAGACAGCCGGTGTGCTCCGCCGGCGTGCGCGCCACTCTCCAAGGGTCCCATGCAGTCCGGAAGGAGTGTGTTCATGTTTGGTATTCATTGAGGACTACGCTTGGACCGGCCACAACGTATTTCAAAGAGAGGAACGAGGAAGGTGTAGACTCAACGGGAGGCGTTAAGCTTAAGGTAAGCGGGTGTCTTTCTTCCGTCCTTAGTGTGAGAAGGGTGGGACGCCCAACGATGGCTGGACGTCGTTTCCTAACTCCCGGGGCAGCGGGGATTACGGACATACTGCGGTGCCTGGCGTGTTTCCCATTCTATGGTCTTAACACCAGCATGTTGGCAAACAGACTAACATAATTGACACTCACCTCTTTTTTGTTGCATTGACAACTGTGCCTTGGGGAAACATCGGTTTTCATTTTGGCAAGTCGGATGGCAGAGGGAACTTATTATTTATAGGGGGATTGGTGGACTCTGTGAGTTTGCAATCTTTTCACTGCTGTGGTGCAACATGGAAGAAGACGAGGAACGCAGATTGGCGGCCCGTGCATTGTTCACGAGGAAGTTAGATCTGGCTGTGAATACTAAAAACAATACAATTCAGGTACAACCTATTGAAGAGAAATTACGGAAATATGAGAAATTAAAGAGAACAGATATTGCAAAATGGTGGGAGGCGACTTCATTGCAGAATTATGTGGACCAAGATATGGTACCTAGAGGCTTAAGGATTTTTACCACTCCAACGTATGAGAAACCGAATCCAAAAATGTTGGAGGAATGGTCAGTGAATTCTTGTCAAAGCTCCAGAAGAATGCTGGAGATTTTGATTAAATACGCGTGGCTGGATCGCGATGTAATCCTTGAAGAAATTAAAGAACTAATGGAAGACCTTAGCAAAAGCATGGAGACCGAAGCACTGAACAAATCCTTAACTACCATAAAGGAACGTCTCAAAAAACATGAAGACGATATAAAGGCACGGAAACAGCGGAAACTTATCCGTGATTACAACGATTATGACAGTGGAAGAATACTGACCTTCAGTCGCAAATATGATCACCTCTACAAACAAGGATCAATTGAAGGCGAGGATGACAACACCATTAAAGCAACATCAGGGGCTGAGATCGCCACAACAAGCGAGAGTGAGTCTGACATATCTGTCAATAGTGTTATACCAGAGGAGCGCAACACTCGTCAACTGACTTTTTTAGACGGGTATCGGACATTGAGAAGGGGCCGACTGACTACGAGAGAAACCCCAATGCCAAAGACAAGAGGCCAGAAGGGACGGGGACGAGGCAGAGGAAGAGGACACGTAGAAATCGGCGAGCAAGAATCCGGCAACGGTATCAAAAGAGGCAGAGGTCGTGGCATGGGAAACAACAAAACACGTGCAAGAAGAGCCTATTGATGGATGACACAATGGTCAACAAAACTATCATTAACCTTTCAACAAGATCTATGAGTGACATTGAGAAAAGGACTTTATGTCTTGGGCTTTCCTTCTGTCCCTCTTACTCCTCGAATTATACAGACGTAAGAATTGATCTCTTCAAATATGTCAGAAAACTTAAACTCACTAAATGGCATAAACTTAAAGGTAGTGATAACAGTAGAGTTACATGTAGAGATATTGACAACGCTAACTGTAATTTCAACATTGGGGATATTGATGTTTTGAATACTATGCTAGAATTAGGTCAGAGTGATGTGACAACAGACCAAGACATCACCCCAACACAATTACTTGCCGAGTTGGATATTACTACTGATGCCTCCTCGGTCACCAATTTTAAACCCAAGTCTAGTTTTTTGCCCAATTTACCTCATGACAGCATTGATACTTTTCACGAGTGTGTTAGTAAAGCGTTAAACGATTCCAGACACAAAAATAGGAGATATAACATGAATGGGGACACCAATCTCACGTACAATCAGAGACAGGCCCTCAAATCTCTCATGGAGGATGACAGCATTGTCATTCGTCCGGCGGACAAAGGGGCAATGTTGTCATCCTTGATCGAGAACAATACATCATGGAAGCAGGCAGACAACTTGATGACAGGAACTTTTATGAACCTATCAACACTGACAGTTACAATATGAGCATTACAACCATTTGGGATTTGCTCATGATGTGGAAGGATAAAGGTATCCTCACATGGGAGGAGTATGGTTATCTCAAAAGAGATTATCCAGTCCTCCCAGTACTCTACCTTCTCCCTAAGGTTCATAAGGACCCTATTAGACCCCCCGGGCGTCCCATTGTTTCATCCAGAGGGAGTGTAGCTGAGCATATTTCCAAATACATTGATCATTTTTTGAGGGAGTATGTGATCAATCTACCCAGTTACATCAGGGACACAAAGGATTTCCTCAAAAAGATAAAGGATCTAGAATGGGATAAGGAATCACTGTTTATCACCTTAGATGTGCATAGCCTCTATACCATCATTAATCATCAGCAGGGGTTGGAGGCTTGCAAGCACTACCTGAATGCCAGACCGGTGAGATTTAGAGAGCATACACAGATGTTGTTGGACATGACAGAGTTCTGTTTAACCAACAACATCTTTATGTTCAATGGTACTCTGTTCCGGCAGGTGACCGGGACAGCTATGGGATCGTGTTTCGCTCCCAGTTTTGCGAATCTCTTCATGGGACGCTGGGAGGAGAGCATTTTGGTCCACCCTGCTCTTCAATCTGATTTTGAACATGTGTCGATGTGGCTTCGCTACATCGACGACCTGTTCATTATTTGGAGAGGGTCTGAAGATGAGGCACGAGAGTTTATTAAGAAACTCAATGAGAATGATCTTAACATCATCCTGAGTGGCAACATCAGTAGGACTGATGTTGAGTATCTCGATGTCAAACTGGAAGTAAAACAGAATACAGTACACACATCTCTGTTTAGGAAATCCACCGCTGGCAATAGTGTTCTACATGCCCTCAGCAGCCATCCCGAGACCCTTAAATGGAGCATCCCTATGGGGAACTGCTGAGGGCTAAAAGGAATTGTAACACTGATGAAACCTACCAGCTGGAAAGTAACAACATTGTAAAGCGCTTTAGAGAGAGAGGTTATCCCAAATGGGTGCTGAAGAGAGCATGTGAGAGAGCGGGGTTGGTAGATAGAACATCGACCATTTCAGATGAGCCAGAGAATCATGACACTGAGGACAATAAGTCGAGAATGATCATGACATTCAGTTCTGATGCCTGCAACATCAAACGGATTGTGACCAGAAATTGGGATATCCTCAAAAGTGATAATGTCATTGGTGACATTATCCCTGATAGACCCAGTATTACATATAGGAGAGGCAGGAATATCAGGGACATGTTAGTACATAGTGACATCACCACCTATCCGCAAAGACAACAACATGGTCTCAAGGGTTTCTACCTGTGTGGCCACTGCAAGGCATGTAACAACAGTAAGTTTCACAAACAGGTTGTGTACAACGGTGTCAGCAAGGAACTTACTCAATTCCTCACGTGTAGCTCCACGTTTGTGATATATGCCATAGAATGCACTTGCAAACTTTGGTACATAGGGAGTACCACGTGTATGGCCAAAAAGCGCATCTTAGAGCATGGTAGGGCCATCACCAACTTTGATCCCAAATACCCTGTGGCACGCCATTTTAGGGAAAAACATTTCTCCAATACCAAAGAGATGAGTTACCTCATCTTGGAACAGATAGTGAAACATCCTAGAGGTGGCAACAGGGTTTTGCATCTGAGACAAAGGGAGTCTAGGTATATTATAGACTTCCAAACCAAGAACCCGGGAGGATTGAACCAAGAGGAAGAACTCTCAATACACTTGAAAGAACAATAGTGGTCATGAAACATTGCGGGGTGTGTCATATTCGCACAATTGTTAGTTGTTCCGCCTCTCATAAAATTAGAAAATTAGATCATTCTGTTTTCTCCCCCCTTCTCTTCCCTCCCCTCTCCCCCCTTTTCCTCCATTCTCTCTCGTATAGATTTATGTTCTCCTCATTTCTTGTGTATACATTTTTTTCCCATGATTTCCGTCAATCTCTGATCTTTCTTCCATAACAATGACCATTTAAGCATTGGAATTTTGAGCAAGTTTTATGAATGTAAGGTTTTGAGTAGATGTTATATTATGTCAATATTACAGGACAGATGATCCTGGTTTTAATCACTTTGTTCTTTTGTTTCGTTCACAGGAGGAAAGGAAGGGGCCCATTCACCAGTATTCACCAGCACGGGCCACCTACCCTTTTTTCTCTTCATGAGCACATTGTCACATTGAAGTATGTCGGTAACGTTTTTTTGAGTTTATGGCTATGTTGGTGTTCCATTTGGACCTGCATACATGTGTGTGAGATGGACATTGGGCACTTGCCCATATGCACATAGGAGAACTGCTTTTGATGTTGTTGTATTACACCTACAACAAGTATGATACAGGAGGGCACACATGTTTTCTACGCAGCTGTTGTTCTGAAAGTACATATATATATATTTTTTTGAGTCTACCACGTGTCTGTATGCTCACGCGCTACATAGGTGAGCACAGGCACAGCCATTCTGCATTGTAGAAGACCGCGTGTTGAGCAGGGTAGTGTGCTCACAACTTTGTAACTTTATTGACAATGTACGATGACACTGCTTGGCCGACTTGAGTGTTGTCTATATGGATGACGACTTTTCCCACTTGGGGATCTATCTTACTGTTGATACTTTCTTGATACCAATTTTGGCACTGGTCGAGCATAGGTAATAGGTTTGTGGCGGACATTTCCATGTTAACGCACATATCGTACATCTGATACCTTTTCAGCAGTAGGTTTTACAGACACGGTTATATATATAATTTACAGCTGGTAGAGAGATGCATCAAGGATTATTTTGATTAGAGGTACTTTAGGCACAGCCGCTTTGCATTTTAGAAGACCGGGTGCGGAGTAGCCCATTTCACTTGTAACTTTATTGGACTACCTATAAATGTCTCACTTAGTTGTGCATTTTGTTGCTAATCATTAGCATGTCTTATTTCGATCTCTGTCACTACTGACTTGGCACATCGTTTTGTAATTTGTATTTTACAATTGACTGTCTGATACTTCTACAATCCATGTGTGTATTACAATAGGAATGTATTATTCAGTTTCTAACCATTCCAAGATGGCTGCCGCTACTCATATGTATGTCCGTTGTTTATTTTCATTGCCATCGACTCTCTATAATTGTTGCCCACATTGGTTGCACGGTTCACGTGATCAAGCTTTCAGGAAAGCGAAACGCGTTGTGAATAAACACAGCAGTGGACACTACGACCACAGAGTCCTCCTTTTCTGAGAGCGCGCGGAATTGTGAGTTGTACGGAAGGATTAAGACAGCCGGTGTGCTCCGCCGGCGTGCGCGCCACTCTCCAAGGGTCCCATGCAGTC
>CAWUFW010026435.1:0-33568 GCA_963921515.1 Calotriton arnoldi
AGCAGTTGGCACTGGATAGAGAAGCCCTGGAGATCCAGAGAGCTTCCAGAAGGGAGGGTTTAGAACCCCCTGGTGGCAGCAACAGTGTCCCTAGAGGCAGAGAATATATTCCTGACCATAGGAACCTGAGCAAGGTTGTTCCTCCCTACCAGAGTGGGGATGATATCCACAAATGGATAACTGCTATGGAGAGGGCCTGTAGAGTACAGCAGGTCCCCCAAAAGCAGTGGGCAGCAATCTTGTGGCTCTCCTTTTCAGATAAAGGAAGAGACAAGCTCCTCACTGTTAGAGAGGAGGATGCTGATGATTATGAGGTCCTGAAGAGTGCACTGATAGATGGGTTTGGCTTAACCACTGAGCAGTACAGGTTAAAGTTCAGAGATACCCAGAAGGCACAGACTCAGGACTGGACTGACTTTGTTGATTGTGCAACCAAGGCTCTAGAGGGTTGGCTGGTTGGCAGTAGGGTTACTGATTTCAAGGGATTGTATAATCTGATGATGAGAGAACAGATCCTAAATAATTGCCAGAACCAGTTGTTGCATCAGTACCTGGTGGACTCTGATCTGACCTCTCCCCAAGAATTGGGAAAGAAGGCAGACAAATGGGTCAGAACCAGGGTGAGGCAGAAAACCCAGAACCAAGGGGGTGACACTAAGAAGCAAGATCCTAAAGGCCCTGAGAAAGGTGGGGATAAGTCAAAAGACCAGAAGTCTTCACAAGGGCCCCAAAAATCTGCATCTGGTGGGGAGTCACAGTCCAACAAGGGAAAAGGCCAAAAGAAGCCCTGGTGCAAATTCTGTAAACAGAAAGGGCACTGGACTTCTGATTGTACCAAGTCCAAAGACCAAACCACCACCACTCCTGCCCCTAAGGCAACTGTGCCCCCTAGCTCAGCTACTGGTGGAGGTGGTACTCAGAATAAGGGTGTAGTAGGGTTGACCCTGGGTTCTGAAGTGGATTCTGACCTAGTCAGAGTGACCACTCAGGCAATGCTGATTTGTGAGGGAAACATTGATATGTCCTTCCTAGTAAGCCCCAGTAATCTGGGCAAGTACAAACAGCAGCCTTTGATAAATGGCAAACAGGCTTTGGCATTTAGGGACACAGGTGCTAGTGTCACCATGGTGGCAGAGGACCTAGTGGACCCTGGACAGATCATCCTGGGTGAAATGTACCAGGTGACCAATGCAAGCAATGTCCAGACCAACCATAGTCTGGCAGTTGTGAATTTCTCCTGGGGAGGGGTAACTGGCCTCAAGAAGGTTGTAGTCAGTGCAGACCTCCCTGTAGAATGTCTATTGGGCAATGATCTAGAGACTTCAGCCTGGTCTGAAGTAGAGTTATGGACTCATGCTGAGATGTTGGGCATCCCTGCAGAGGTATTTGCTGTGACCAGGTCACAAGCAAGAATGCATGACACTGAACCAGCTCTGGATCCTGGAACAATGGACCAGATGCTTCCCAAGAGGAGGAGCAGTAGGGTTAAGGCAGTGCCTTCCCCTCTGTCTCAGATCAAGGATTCACTTCCAGAGGGAGGTGAAGCAGAACCTGAAGAAGGAACTGCCCCAGAGGGACTTGAACCTGACCAGGTTGAGTTCTTGGGGGCAGGGGGCCCTTCCAGGGAAGATCTGAGCAAGGAGCAACAGTGCTGCCCCTCTCTTGAACCCCTCAGACAGCAGGCTGCTGCTGAGGCTGCTGGGAGTGCTAGTGGGTCCCATAAAGTTTATTGGGATGAGGGACTCCTATATTCTGAGGGTAGAGACCCAGCCCCTGGAGCCACCAGGAGGTTGGTAATACCTCAGAAGTTTAGGGGTTCCTCTTGACCTTAGCACATGATATCCCTTTGGCAGGACACTTGGGCCAAAACAAGACCTGGGACAGGCTTGTTCCACATTTTCATTGGCCACATATGTCAGAGGACACAAAGGAGTTTTGTCGCTCCTGTGTCACTTGCCAAGCCAGTGGTAAGGCAGGTGGCACAACAAAGGCCCCCTGATACCACTACCTGTGGTGGGGGTACCCTTTGAAAGGGTAGGGATTGACATTGTTGGTCCCCTTGACCCTCAGACTGCATCTGGGCACAGATTTATCCTGGTGGTAGTGGATCATGCCACCAGGTACCCAGAGGCAATTCCCCTGAGGACCACCACAGCACCTGTGGTGGCAAGAGCCCTCATTGGAGTTTTCTCCAGAGTGGGTTTTCCAAAGGAGGTCATTTCTGACAGAGGTACCAACTTCATGTCAGGATATCTGAAAGCAATGTGGAAGGAGTGTGGTGTAACTTATAAGTTCACCACCCCTATCACCCACAATGCAATGGTTTAGTTGAACGCTTCAACAAGACCTTGAAAGGAATGATTAAGGGACTCCCAGAGAAGCTTAGGCGGAAATGGGACCTTCTTCTTCCTTGCCTTTTGTTTGCATACAGAGAGGTTCCACAGAAGGGGGTTGGCTACAGCCCATTTGAGCTTCTGTTTGGGCATCCTGTGAGAGGTCCACTATGTTTGGTAAAAGAGGGCTGGGAGTTACCTCTCAAGCCCCCCAAACAAGATGTGATGGACTATGTACTTGGTCTCCGCTCCCGGATGGCAGAGTACATGAAAAAGGCAACCAAAAACCTGGAGGCCAGCCAAGAATTGCAAAAAGCTTGGCATGACCAAAAGGCTGTGCTGACTGTATACCAGCCAGGACAGAAAGTGTGGGTGTTGGAGCCTGTGGCCCCAGCAGCCCTCCAGGACAAGTGGAGTGGCCCCCATACAATAGTTGAACAGAAGGGAGAAGTCACCTATCTGGTGAATCTTGGAACTCCCAGGAGCCCCCTAAGGGTGCTTCATGTCAACAGATTAAAGCCATATGTTGACAGGGCTGACATGGGCTTGCTCATGGCAACTGATGAGGACCAGGAGGAGGAGAGTGACCCTCTCCCTGACCTGCTCTCTCAGAACCCTGATGATGGGTCAGTAGATGGTGTTGCTTTGGCAAGCAGCCTCACTGACCATCAGCAAACTGAGTGCAGACAAGTTCTGCAACAGTTTAGACATATGTTTAGCCTGACCCCTAGTCAGACTACCTGGTGCACCCATGAGGTGGACACTGGGGACAGTCTGCCTGTCAAGAATAAAATCTACAGGCAACCTGACCATGTCAGGGACTGTATCAGGACTGAAGTCCAGAAAATGTTGGAGTTAGGCGTGATTGAGCCTTCAGATAGCCCTTGGGCTAGCCCAGTAGTCCTGGTACCCAAGCCTCATACCCAGGGTGGTAAGAAAGAAATGAGGTTTTGTGTAGACTACAGAGGCCTCAATGCAGTCACTAGGACTGATGCCTATCCCATACCAAGGGCAGATGAGCTGATTGATACTTTGGCCTCAGCCAAGTATCTAAGCACATTTGACCTAACAGCTGGCTACTGGCAAATCAGATTAGCTGATGATGCAAAAGCCAAAACAGCATTTTCGACCCCTGGTGGGCACTACCACTTTGTGGTGATGCCCTTTGGATTGAAAAATGCACCTGCCACTTTTCAGAGGTTGGTGAATAAAGTTCTGGCAGGGATGGAAACTTATTGCTCAGCTTATCTAGATGATATTGCTGTCTTTAGTTCCTCCTGGCAGGATCACCTGGTCCACCTCAGAAATGTTTTGGAGGCCCTGCAGAAAGCAGGCCTCACTATCAAGGCCACCAAGTGCCAGATAGGGCAGAGTCAGGTTGTGTACCTGGGCCACCTTGTAGGTGGAGGCCAGGTTCAGCCTTTGCAGAGCAAAATCCAAACCATACTGGAATGGGTTGCTCCAACCACCCAGACACAGGTGAGAGCCTTCTTAGGCCTGACTGGGTACTATAGGAGGTTTGTCAAGGGATATGGATCTATAGTGACCCCCTTGAATGATCTTACCTCTAAGAAAATGCCAAAAAAGGTTCAGTGGACAGCTAGCTGTCAAAAGGCATTTGAAGACCTAAAGCAGGCCATGTGCACTGCCCCCATCTTACAGAGTCCAGACTACACCAAAAAGTTCATTGTCCAAACAGATGCTTCTGAGCTGGGTGTGGGAGCTGTACTGTCTCAACTGAATGATGAAGGTCAAGACCAGCCAGTAGCTTTTATTAGCAGAAGGCTGACCCCTAGAGAGAAACGTTGGTCAGCTATAGAGAGGGAGGCCTTTGCTGTGGTATGGGCCCTGAAGAAGCTGAGGCCATACTTGTTTGGTACTCACTTCATAGTTCAGACTGACCACAAGCCCCTCCTATGGCTAAAGCAGATGAAAGGTGAAAACCCAAAACTTTTGAGGTGGTCCATTTCCCTACAGGGGATGGACTATACAGTGGAACATAGGCCTGGGACCCAACATGCCAATGCAGATGGACTCTCAAGGTATTTCCACTTTGAACACGAAGACTCAACTGGTCAAGGTTAGTTTAGTGTCCCTACGTTTGGGGGGGTTGTGTAGGAGAGTAGGATCTGCCTCTTATGTTGCCCCCACTTTTTTCTGATGTTAGCACTGGTTTCTGGCTATAGTCTGGCTGGGTCCCTGCCAATCAGGGCCCCAGCCTCTCTGTTCTCTCTAAACGACATGGAGTGCACTCTAGGTGCACTAGTGATTGGATACTGTGGTGCCTTATGAGTCCCTAGTATATGGTACCTTAGGTGCCAAGGGCATAGGTACTTCACAGGCCTACCAGGGGCTGCAGCATGTGTTATGCCACCCCTGGGAAGCAGTCTAAATCTGACACCACAGGCCTGCTACTGCAGCCTGGGTGAGGTGGTGCTAGCACCCCTCACTGAGATATAGGTTTCCTATATCTCTCCTGCACACACATATAAACCTATCAGTCACCCCTAAGGCAGGCCCTATCAATCCTGAGGGCAGGGTGCTTGGCTTCTATGTGAGGGGGTGCCTCTGCATGAGCAGGGCCCCTCTGCAGTTCTCAGAGTCCATTCTCTGGTGCTGTTTGTGGATGCGGTTAAACCATATACTATTTAAGTGCATTATATCCTCGCGGTAAATGCTAACTTTGGAATGGCTGCATCAAAACATGTCGTGTTTGGTGTCAAACATCTTGGAATACTACCCCCCGCCAATCTTGGCGGCGGGGGTAGCATTCCACCCTTCTAGAGGGATAAGACATGTACCTGCTGTGGAAACGCGGTAGAATCCTAAAGAGCCCTGGCATCACAAAATGGATGCCACCAGTCACAGACACTGGGCTGCCCTCCTGCTGATGACCGAAACTCGCAGTGGAGGAAGCCCAACAATAGGCATCCTGTCACAGGGAGGTGTAACCACCTTCCAGACAGGGTTTAGTGTATTGGGGCTGGGTGGGTGCACTCTTAGAGTGCTTTGAAGTCCTGCACTGGGGGAGCAGAAGGCTCCTCTGTGCATATGCCAGTTCAAACCAGCTCAGGGGCTACCTGCCCCTGCTCTGGCGCGAAACTGGACAAAGGGAAGTGGGTGTAGCCACCCCCTCCCTTGACCCTCCCATAGGTGGGGTCATAGAGCTAGTCCATCCCCTCTTTTTAGTATAAGAGGGGGAACCTTGCCATTGCAAAGCAGATAACCCCTGGACGACGCTCTACAGAAGAATCCTGGCCCTTCGACGTTCCACTACCTTTGGAAGACAGAAGAATCTCCCTTGGAGTCAAGGAGTGACTCCCCTGCTTGGCAGGCACCAAAAACGACAACGACGGTCGCAAACTACGCCGCTCCCGCCGGAGTCCGAAGTCCCTGCAGCCCAAGAAGTGGATTTCCTGACCTCTCCCAGGCCATCGTGAGTCCCCAGCGAAGCTGAGGCAAGTGGACCCCACGAGTAACGAGGAACCGCGACCCCTGGGTACCGTGCACTATTGTCGAGTGCAACCCCTTCACAACGTTCTACGAACTTGTGCTTTGGACCACGTGTGGTCCCGACCTCCAGCAGGAATCCCTCCGAAGATCAGAGGCCTACACCGTCCCGAGTGACCGTGGGCCCCTGTTGAGTGATTCCGCCCGAGGTGTCTTCGCGATCCCTTGCCCGCTGGCTTGTGGGTCCCCAGAAGACTTCTTAAAGAAACCAAAGGGCTCCCCTGGTTGCTCCAGGCCTGCCCTGACTTACCCTCGCTGGGTGAGTTCCTCAGACCTTGCTGGTCTGCGCCATCGACTTTTCTTCATCTCCCCGAGACTTGCGGCTGCCAAGGCTTGTTGGCTCCGATCGAGTTGCCGACACCGCAGTCAGCTGCAGACGTCGAGGGACACACCGAATCCAGCTCCTGGTCGTCGTCGACGCCTCCTGGACCACGTGGCTGAAGAGTCAAGGCACCCGCAACCGACCTGAAGCGACCGACGACGGTGGGCATCCATCTTCCTTGCCCCGGGTCACTGCCAAGTGACTTTGAACACTGTCCCCTCTGCTTTCAGGTCATCCTTCTTCAGAATCCAGGCTTGGATTCCACCGGACACTTCTTCAGCTCCCGCAAGCAGCAAGTCTTCTTTGTTCGCCATTGAAAACGACGCCGCGACCCGACACCAAAGGACACCTGTGCACCCGGCTTCCCTGGGTGAGGTAACTCCAGCACTACGGTGCTCCTGTGGGTGTGGGCCCTAGAACTACTTACCCTGTAAGTGACTTGCTTGTAGGTTCTCCCGAAGTATCCTAAAACTCTTTATTTCCAACCGCGACTTGCCCCATTGAAGTTAACGGCGATTCGCGCCTGTGTATCCACACTGCACGCGTCCCCCGTGGGTCCTTTACTTACCTGCCTTGGGTGGTTTCGTGAGGCCCCAGCACTTCTGAAGGCCCTAGGCCTTGTCTCCTTGCAAGTCGTTGTTTCTAAGTCTCTTACTTAGTATATGGTCTGGTACGCCCCTAGGGCCCCAGCCATATTTTGTGCTTAACTTATTGTGAAACGTTGATTTGTGCATATGTTTGTCTTCTAATCTCATAAAGAGATTAGTAGAGAGTTATTTAGAAATAAATACATATATATTTGATATATATACCTGTGTGGTGTCTTTTCATTTGGTGATTCAAGAGATTATATGGTAAAACAAGCTGCTTTACATTCCTCCGAGACTTAGCCTGAAGGCTGCTCTCCACAGCTACCACTAGGATAGCTTTCTTTAAAAGGTTGTCTTAAACCTATCTACCATAAGAGTCGATTTGCCCTGGTGCAAGGTGTCCACTTTAATTAGTGAACAGCATATACCAGGCCAACTTCTCACATTGGTGGGCAGCGTGTGGGATTCCAGCTTGCCATTGTTTTACCAGAAAATCTCTATTTGAATTACTAACTGAAAACCATTATAGGTACTCAAGGTACATATAAAGTCAAGCTTAGTATCAATAAGTTCTACTGAACTTAGAGCTGTGTTCCAAGGGATAGCACACCCTTTCCACAGCTCAAGCTAGGATCAGTAGGCCACAAACTAGTGTAGGTAGTACAACACTGCACAACACTAGAATGTCCTTAAAGGGTGGACCCAGTGGATCCACTCAGCCTCAGTATAAGGACATGGCTTTCTCTGACTTGAGAGCCATGTGTGTTGACAGACACCTGAGGACTAGGACAGAGTCCCTCAACACTACACCTGATAGATCTGCTGACAGCAGATGACCTTAGATTGGCTCTAGGAGCTAAGGGGTCTGAATCAGTGGGTGGGTCAATCATAGTATCTGGGTCAGATGAGGACAATCCGAATGACCAAGACTCTGTGGTTGAAGGGCCAGGCTTCAAGGAGCCTGAACAGGACAGAGGAGTTCTCCCTAAGAGAACTGGCAGAGTGGATGAGAGGCACAGATCCCCTTCCAGGGAATCTGAGCACTCTTATCACTCTGGCAGAGAATTTGTCCAAGAGAGGAGCTCATACTTTAACTTAAGAGAGACCTCCTCTGAGAGAAGGTGCAAACTGCTCCAGTATGAGGAAGCCAAAGTGGCCCTCAGAACCAAGCAGTTGGCACTGGATAGAGAAGCCCTGGAGATCCAGAGAGCTTCCAGAAGGGAGGGTTTAGAACCCCCTGGTGGCAGCAACAGTGTCCCTAGAGGCAGAGAATATGTCCCTGACCATAGGAACCTGAGCAAGGTTGTTCCTCCCTACCAGAGTGGGGATGATATCCACAAATGGATAACTGCTATGGAGAGGGCCTGTAGAGTACAGCAGGTCCCCCAAAAGCAGTGGGCAGCAATCTTGTGGCTCTCCTTTTCAGATAAAGGAAGAGACAAGCTCCTCACTGTTAGAGAGGAGGATGCTGATGATTATGAGGTCCTGAAGAGTGCACTGATAGATGGGTTTGGCTTAACCACTGAGCAGTACAGGTTAAAGTTCAGAGATACCCAGAAGGCACAGACTCAGGACTGGACTGACTTTGTTGATTGTGCAACCAAGGCTCTAGAGGGTTGGCTGGTTGGCAGTAGGGTTACTGATTTCAAGGGATTGTATAATCTGATGATGAGAGAACAGATCCTAAATAATTGCCAGAACCAGTTGTTGCATCAGTACCTGGTGGACTCTGATCTGACCTCTCCCCAAGAATTGGGAAAGAAGGCAGACAAATGGGTCAGAACCAGGGTGAGGCAGAAAACCCAGAACCAAGGGGGTGACACTAAGAAGCAAGATCCTAAAGGCCCTGAGAAAGGTGGGGATAAGTCAAAAGACCAGAAGTCTTCACAAGGGCCCCAAAAATCTGCATCTGGTGGGGAGTCACAGTCCAACAAGGGAAAAGGCCAAAAGAAGCCCTGGTGCAAATTCTGTAAACAGAAAGGGCACTGGACTTCTGATTGTACCAAGTCCAAAGACCAAACCACCACCACTCCTGCCCCTAAGGCAACTGTGCCCCCTAGCTCAGCTACTGGTGGAGGTGGTACTCAGAATAAGGGTGTAGTAGGGTTGACCCTGGGTTCTGAAGTGGATTCTGACCTAGTCAGAGTGACCACTCAGGCAATGCTGATTTGTGAGGGAAACATTGATATGTCCTTCCTAGTAAGCCCCAGTAATCTGGGCAAGTACAAACAGCAGCCTTTGATAAATGGCAAACAGGCTTTGGCATTTAGGGACACAGGTGCTAGTGTCACCATGGTGGCAGAGGACCTAGTGGACCCTGGACAGATCATCCTGGGTGAAATGTACCAGGTGACCAATGCAAGCAATGTCCAGACCAACCATAGTCTGGCAGTTGTGAATTTCTCCTGGGGAGGGGTAACTGGCCTCAAGAAGGTTGTAGTTAGTGCAGACCTCCCTGTAGAATGTCTATTGGGCAATGATCTAGAGACTTCAGCCTGGTCTGAAGTAGAGTTATGGACTCATGCTGAGATGTTGGGCATCCCTGCAGAGGTATTTGCTGTGACCAGGTCACAAGCAAGAATGCATGACACTGAACCAGCTCTGGATCCTGGAACAATGGACCAGATGCTTCCCAAGAGGAGGAGCAGTAGGGTTAAGGCAGTGCCTTCCCCTCTGTCTCAGATCAAGGATTCACTTCCAGAGGGAGGTGAAGCAGAACCTGAAGAAGGAACTGCCCCAGAGGGACTTGAACCTGACCAGGTTGAGTTCTTGGGGGCAGGGGGCCCTTCCAGGGAAGATCTGAGCAAGGAGCAACAGTGCTGCCCCTCTCTTGAACCCCTCAGACAGCAGGCTGCTGCTGAGGCTGCTGGGAGTGCTAGTGGGTCCCATAAAGTTTATTGGGATGAGGGACTCCTATATTCTGAGGGTAGAGACCCAGCCCCTGGA
The DNA here is from genome assembly GCA_963921515.1 of Calotriton arnoldi. NCBI lineage: Eukaryota > Metazoa > Chordata > Amphibia > Caudata > Salamandridae > Calotriton > Calotriton arnoldi. Next base: position 9,702 of record CAWUFW010026435.1, read on the forward strand.
GCCACCAGGAGGTTGGTAATACCTCAGAAGTTTAGGGGTTCCTCTTGACCTTAGCACATGATATCCCTTTGGCAGGACACTTGGGCCAAAACAAGACCTGGGACAGGCTTGTTCCACATTTTCATTGGCCACATATGTCAGAGGACACAAAGGAGTTTTGTCGCTCCTGTGTCACTTGCCAAGCCAGTGGTAAGGCAGGTGGCACAACAAAGGCCCCCTGATACCACTACCTGTGGTGGGGGTACCCTTTGAAAGGGTAGGGATTGACATTGTTGGTCCCCTTGACCCTCAGACTGCATCTGGGCACAGATTTATCCTGGTGGTAGTGGATCATGCCACCAGGTACCCAGAGGCAATTCCCCTGAGGACCACCACAGCACCTGTGGTGGCAAGAGCCCTCATTGGAGTTTTCTCCAGAGTGGGTTTTCCAAAGGAGGTCATTTCTGACAGAGGTACCAACTTCATGTCAGGATATCTGAAAGCAATGTGGAAGGAGTGTGGTGTAACTTATAAGTTCACCACCCCCTATCACCCACAATGCAATGGTTTAGTTGAACGCTTCAACAAGACCTTGAAAGGAATGATTAAGGGACTCCCAGAGAAGCTTAGGCGGAAATGGGACCTTCTTCTTCCTTGCCTTTTGTTTGCATACAGAGAGGTTCCACAGAAGGGGGTTGGCTACAGCCCATTTGAGCTTCTGTTTGGGCATCCTGTGAGAGGTCCACTATGTTTGGTAAAAGAGGGCTGGGAGTTACCTCTCAAGCCCCCAAACAAGATGTGATGGACTATGTACTTGGTCTCCGCTCCCGGATGGCAGAGTACATGAAAAAGGCAACCAAAAACCTGGAGGCCAGCCAAGAATTGCAAAAAGCTTGGCATGACCAAAGGCTGTGCTGACTGTATACCAGCCAGGACAGAAAGTGTGGGTGTTGGAGCCTGTGGCCCCAGCAGCCCTCCAGGACAAGTGGAGTGGCCCCCATACAATAGTTGAACAGAAGGGAGAAGTCACCTATCTGGTGAATCTTGGAACTCCCAGGAGCCCCCTAAGGGTGCTTCATGTCAACAGATTAAAGCCATATGTTGACAGGGCTGACATGGGCTTGCTCATGGCAACTGATGAGGACCAGGAGGAGGAGAGTGACCCTCTCCCTGACCTGCTCTCTCAGAACCCTGATGATGGGTCAGTAGATGGTGTTGCTTTGGCAAGCAGCCTCACTGACCATCAGCAAACTGAGTGCAGACAAGTTCTGCAACAGTTTAGACATATGTTTAGCCTGACCCCTAGTCAGACTACCTGGTGCACCCATGAGGTGGACACTGGGGACAGTCTGCCTGTCAAGAATAAAATCTACAGGCAACCTGACCATGTCAGGGACTGTATCAGGACTGAAGTCCAGAAAATGTTGGAGTTAGGCGTGATTGAGCCTTCAGATAGCCCTTGGGCTAGCCCAGTAGTCCTGGTACCCAAACCTCATACCCAGGGTGGTAAGAAAGAAATGAGGTTTTGTGTAGACTACAGAGGCCTCAATGCAGTCACTAGGACTGATGCCTATCCCATACCAAGGGCAGATGAGCTGATTGATACTTTGGCCTCAGCCAAGTATCTAAGCACATTTGACCTAACAGCTGGCTACTGGCAAATCAGATTAGCTGATGATGCAAAAGCCAAAACAGCATTTTCGACCCCTGGTGGGCACTACCACTTTGTGGTGATGCCCTTTGGATTGAAAAATGCACCTGCCACTTTTCAGAGGTTGGTGAATAAAGTTCTGGCAGGGATGGAAACTTATTGCTCAGCTTATCTAGATGATATTGCTGTCTTTAGTTCCTCCTGGCAGGATCACCTGGTCCACCTCAGAAATGTTTTGGAGGCCCTGCAGAAAGCAGGCCTCACTATCAAGGCCACCAAGTGCCAGATAGGGCAGAGTCAGGTTGTGTACCTGGGCCACCTTGTAGGTGGAGGCCAGGTTCAGCCTTTGCAGAGCAAAATCCAAACCATACTGGAATGGGTTGCTCCAACCACCCAGACACAGGTGAGAGCCTTCTTAGGCCTGACTGGGTACTATAGGAGGTTTGTCAAGGGATATGGATCTATAGTGACCCCCTTGAATGATCTTACCTCTAAGAAAATGCCAAAAAAGGTTCAGTGGACAGCTAGCTGTCAAAAGGCATTTGAAGACCTAAAGCAGGCCATGTGCACTGCCCCCATCTTACAGAGTCCAGACTACACCAAAAAGTTCATTGTCCAAACAGATGCTTCTGAGCTGGGTGTGGGAGCTGTACTGTCTCAACTGAATGATGAAGGTCAAGACCAGCCAGTAGCTTTTATTAGCAGAAGGCTGACCCCTAGAGAGAAACGTTGGTCAGCTATAGAGAGGGAGGCCTTTGCTGTGGTATGGGCCCTGAAGAAGCTGAGGCCATACTTGTTTGGTACTCACTTCATAGTTCAGACTGACCACAAGCCCCTCCTATGGCTAAAGCAGATGAAAGGTGAAAACCCAAAACTTTTGAGGTGGTCCATTTCCCTACAGGGGATGGACTATACAGTGGAACATAGGCCTGGGACCCAACATGCCAATGCAGATGGACTCTCAAGGTATTTCCACTTTGAACACGAAGACTCAACTGGTCAAGGTTAGTTTAGTGTCCCTACGTTTGGGGGGGTTGTGTAGGAGAGTAGGATCTGCCTCTTATGTTGCCCCCACTTTTTTCTGATGTTAGCACTGGTTTCTGGCTATAGTCTGGCTGGGTCCCTGCCAATCAGGGCCCCAGCCTCTCTGTTCTCTCTAAACGACATGGAGTGCACTCTAGGTGCACTAGTGATTGGATACTGTGGTGCCTTATGAGTCCCTAGTATATGGTACCTTAGGTGCCAAGGGCATAGGTACTTCACAGGCCTACCAGGGGCTGCAGCATGTGTTATGCCACCCCTGGGAAGCAGTCTAAATCTGACACCACAGGCCTGCTACTGCAGCCTGGGTGAGGTGGTGCTAGCACCCCTCACTGAGATATAGGTTTCCTATATCTCTCCTGCACACACATATAAACCTATCAGTCACCCCTAAGGCAGGCCCTATCAATCCTGAGGGCAGGGTGCTTGGCTTCTATGTGAGGGGGTGCCTCTGCATGAGCAGGGCCCCTCTGCAGTTCTCAGAGTCCATTCTCTGGTGCTGTTTGTGGATGCGGTTAAACCATATACTATTTAAGTGCATTATATCCTCGCGGTAAATGCTAACTTTGGAATGGCTGCATCAAAACATGTCGTGTTTGGTGTCAAACATCTTGGAATACTACCCCCCGCCAATCTTGGCGGCGGGGGTAGCATTCCACCCTTCTAGAGGGATAAGACATGTACCTGCTGTGGAAACGCGGTAGAATCCTAAAGAGCCCTGGCATCACAAAATGGATGCCACCAGTCACAGACACTGGGCTGCCCTCCTGCTGATGACCGAAACTCGCAGTGGAGGAAGCCCAACAATAGGCATCCTGTCACAGGGAGGTGTAACCACCTTCCAGACAGGGTTTAGTGTATTGGGGCTGGGTGGGTGCACTCTTAGAGTGCTTTGAAGTCCTGCACTGGGGGAGCAGAAGGCTCCTCTGTGCATATGCCAGTTCAAACCAGCTCAGGGGCTACCTGCCCCTGCTCTGGCGCGAAACTGGACAAAGGGAAGTGGGTGTAGCCACCCCCTCCCTTGACCCTCCCATAGGTGGGGTCATAGAGCTAGTCCATCCCCTCTTTTTAGTATAAGAGGGGGAACCTTGCCATTGCAAAGCAGATAACCCCTGGACGACGCTCTACAGAAGAATCCTGGCCCTTCGACGTTCCACTACCTTTGGAAGACAGAAGAATCTCCCTTGGAGTCAAGGAGTGACTCCCCTGCTTGGCAGGCACCAAAAACGACAACGACGGTCGCAAACTACGCCGCTCCCGCCGGAGTCCGAAGTCCCTGCAGCCCAAGAAGTGGATTTCCTGACCTCTCCCAGGCCATCGTGAGTCCCCAGCGAAGCTGAGGCAAGTGGACCCCACGAGTAACGAGGAACCGCGACCCCTGGGTACCGTGCACTATTGTCGAGTGCAACCCCTTCACAACGTTCTACGAACTTGTGCTTTGGACCACGTGTGGTCCCGACCTCCAGCAGGAATCCCTCCGAAGATCAGAGGCCTACACCGTCCCGAGTGACCGTGGGCCCCTGTTGAGTGATTCCGCCCGAGGTGTCTTCGCGATCCCTTGCCCGCTGGCTTGTGGGTCCCCAGAAGACTTCTTAAAGAAACCAAAGGGCTCCCCTGGTTGCTCCAGGCCTGCCCTGACTTACCCTCGCTGGGTGAGTTCCTCAGACCTTGCTGGTCTGCGCCATCGACTTTTCTTCATCTCCCCGAGACTTGCGGCTGCCAAGGCTTGTTGGCTCCGATCGAGTTGCCGACACCGCAGTCAGCTGCAGACGTCGAGGGACACACCGAATCCAGCTCCTGGTCGTCGTCGACGCCTCCTGGACCACGTGGCTGAAGAGTCAAGGCACCCGCAACCGACCTGAAGCGACCGACGACGGTGGGCATCCATCTTCCTTGCCCCGGGTCACTGCCAAGTGACTTTGAACACTGTCCCCTCTGCTTTCAGGTCATCCTTCTTCAGAATCCAGGCTTGGATTCCACCGGACACTTCTTCAGCTCCCGCAAGCAGCAAGTCTTCTTTGTTCGCCATTGAAAACGACGCCGCGACCCGACACCAAAGGACACCTGTGCACCCGGCTTCCCTGGGTGAGGTAACTCCAGCACTACGGTGCTCCTGTGGGTGTGGGCCCTAGAACTACTTACCCTGTAAGTGACTTGCTTGTAGGTTCTCCCGAAGTATCCTAAAACTCTTTATTTCCAACCGCGACTTGCCCCATTGAAGTTAACGGCGATTCGCGCCTGTGTATCCACACTGCACGCGTCCCCCGTGGGTCCTTTACTTACCTGCCTTGGGTGGTTTCGTGAGGCCCCAGCACTTCTGAAGGCCCTAGGCCTTGTCTCCTTGCAAGTCGTTGTTTCTAAGTCTCTTACTTAGTATATGGTCTGGTACGCCCCTAGGGCCCCAGCCATATTTTGTGCTTAACTTATTGTGAAACGTTGATTTGTGCATATGTTTGTCTTCTAATCTCATAAAGAGATTAGTAGAGAGTTATTTAGAAATAAATACATATATATTTGATATATATACCTGTGTGGTGTCTTTTCATTTGGTGATTCAAGAGATTATATGGTAAAACAAGCTGCTTTACATTCCTCCGAGACTTAGCCTGAAGGCTGCTCTCCACAGCTACCACTAGGATAGCTTTCTTTAAAAGGTTGTCTTAAACCTATCTACCATAAGAGTCGATTTGCCCTGGTGCAAGGTGTCCACTTTAATTAGTGAACAGCATATACCAGGCCAACTTCTCACACGCACTCTGCCTTGGTGGCAGCAGTCACTATTCACAATAGCGCACTCTGACTTGGAGGCAGCTGCCACTATTCACAGTAGCGCACTCTGCCTTGGAGGCAGCAGTCTCTATTCACAGTAGCGCACTCTGCCTTGGGGCAGCAGTCACTATTCACAGTAGCACACTCTGCCTTGGAGGCAGCAGTCACTATTCACAGTAGCGCACTCTGCCTTGGAGGCAGCAGTCACTATTCACAGTAGCGCACTCTGCCTTGGAGGCAGCAGTCACCAGCCACTGTTGCAGATTTTCCCCCCAGGAGCATCATTCTCCAACTATGAGTATGGGAAAAGCTCTGGGGGCTCCAGTTTTGGTTTTGTTAGCTGCCTGGGGCAGCAGCCGCTAGTCATAGCATACTGCCCAGGGGGGCAATAGTCACCAGCCATGATTGTGGTAACTACCCTGGAGGCAGCAGTTTCCAGACTTGATTGTGGTAGCCCTGCGGGCTGCAGTCACCAGCCACAGCACTGAACGCTGCCTTGGAGGCAGCAGTCACCAGCCGCTGTTGACGGTTCTGCCCCGGAGGCATCAGTTACCAGCTGTGGTTGTGGTAGTTGTCCTGTAGGCAGCAGTCATCAAGCATTGCCCTGCATGTTGCCTTGGAGGTAGCAGTTACCAGCCATTATTGCAAGGTCTGCCCTGGGGGCAGATGTCATGGGCCACTATTGTGGTGTCTGCCTGCAGGCAGCTGCCAGCAAGTGTCAACAGCCACAGCACTGCATGCTGCCTTCGGAGCAAATGTCACCAGCCACTACTGCTCTAGGGGTAGCTTGTTTTTTTTATTGTGAATACTGCTAAGGGGGCATTAACCTCCAGAAGAGGGCAGCTGTCAGAAGCCACACAAAATGTGCTTCGTATGGGAACCCCGTAGCCAAGCACAGTTCTGTGTCCTCTGATGGGAGCAACAATGATATACAATCTTGGTGGTTGAAATTAATAATAGCGAGTAATCCATCATACTGTTCTGTACATACATTGGGCCCAAAGCCGAGAGCTGCGGCGGTATTTGCTGCAATGGTGACTGCATTTTCCAGGTACATTGAAGTGTGCTGCCTAGGCCAGGGTGAAATTATTTTGAGTTATACTTGTTATGCTCAATGCCTGAGATTACATCACAATTACGCAAATTTTGCACAGGCCTAGTGCTGACACTGCAGTTGCAGACACCATTTCCAACTGTGAATGCTGCCACCAGGGTAGCACTATACTAAGCTGCAGTTTTCACTGCCCTGGAGGTAGCAACCATTAGCAGTGTTTGCATCTAGGGGGATAGAAGCTGACAGCTTTATCATTCTACCTGGAGGGCAGCAATACTAGTTGTGCTTCCCTAGGTCCAACAATAACTGATTACAGTGGTGTGTGCTGGCCTGGGAGTATGGACAACAGCAATGATAGAAAATTGTTTCCCTCAGGTTAGTTGTAAACTGTCACAATGCAGTGAGCTTCCGTGGTGCAACAGTAACCAGCAATCAAAGAGAAAGCTGTCTTGGGAGCAGAGGTCACCAGTAATCGTAGAGTGTGTTGTCCTTGTGGCAGTAATAACTTACCCAAGTGGGTGTGCTCTGCCCTGGAGGCAGAGGCCATCAGCAGTGTAAGTATCTTCTATCCAAGGATAGCATTTCTAGCTATAGCAGTGTGTAAGGAAATGCCTCTTTTTGCCTTATCACCCCCAACGTTTTGATTGATGCTGCTGGTTTTCCCACTCCGAGTGCACTGAGGCCTACCAGCCAGACCTCAGTGCCAGTGTTCTAAACCACCACAAAATGTATGTTGGATTGGCTGCCACCAATTGGTATAAACTGACTTTCTGATAAGCCCCTAGTATATGGTACCAGGGATACCCAGGGCCTGTACGTTAGAGTGTCCACCCAGGGCTGCAGCACTGATTGTGCCACCTTGCGTGTGACAAAGTACAAAATGTCTCCCAGCCTGCCACTGCTGCCTGGAAACCCAGTTTTAAAACTGCTAAATCGACTTTGCCATTTAAACTTATGGCAAACCCCCACTGCCCTTAATAATATATGTGAGTCTCCCCTAAAGAAGGCCTATAGAGCCTTAAGGTAGGTAGCTGTATGCATTTGAAGGGGAAATGGTGATAAAACTCCAGAGGGGCTGTCCTTTGTTCCCTTAGACTAGCTGGAGGCAGGGCCAGAGAGGGAAAACCCACCCCCAAACTGGTTTTCCCGTGGGTGTGTAGCCCACAGACAGCCACACCCATAGGGTGGGCTATCAAGCTCCTAGTATCCAAGGAAGGGTTCATACGTCTTGAGAATGGCCAGAATAGTGCACTCTGGGTTTGCTACATGCCACGCTTAGCCAAAAGTCATCACAGGGCGAGAGGGATCCAGGTAGACCATTGGCTAGTGACTGCATCACCCCCCGGGCACTTTCTGGGCATAAATATGGCACCCTGAACCTCAGATCAAATCTGGACTGCAGAAAGGACGCAAGAAGGATTGCCCTGCTGACCACCTAACCTGGCAAGAGAGGCTGCACTAACCGCAGGACTGCACTTGCTGCTCCTTGAACTAGCAAAGAGAGGACTGTGCCTGTGGTACCTGGTTTAAGGAAAAGTTGAGCCTGAGCCCCAGACCGAAGTCATGACTCCAAGGGTCAGTCTGCTGACTCCCTGTTCCAGGGCCATAAAACCTGAAGTAGCCCATTCTAGTCAGTCAGCAGCCACTTGCAAGGAATCGTCGCTGACCGCCAGCTTGCAGCCAAGAAGATCTCCTCCCTGAACTCAAAAGTTGCACCCATTTCTGCTGGACTCGGGAGAGTTGTCAGAGTGTAGCTTGGTCACCAGAGACGGACACTAGCCTTCACCAAAGGATATCGCTGGACCAGCTGTGTCCGGAGATCGATAGCCAAGCTGCATCTGGAATTCCTCTGGCTCAAAGAGGGCTTAGAAGGACTCCGTCCCCCATGACCAATGACCAAAGTTGCCCCACCTTACCCGTGGACTGAGGAATAACCCCAGGAAGACCCCCATTGACTGCAGAGCACCCAGAGCATATTTCAGCATACTGAATCCTCAGCATCCGGACCACTCTATTGAAGTCTAAGTGTGTAACTAGACTTGAGACTGCTTTGGTGATCAGGTAACTGTCCAAATACTCTTTCTCCCTGTCAGAAGTGGTCACCCAACTCGGGCCAGAGTAGCCGAACACAACTCTTTCGAGTTTTTCAAAGGTTTGTAAACCTTATGGTTACCAATGCTTTTTTGCGGTTCGGACTAAAAAGCTGAGATTTATGTTTTGCTTAAAAATCTTTATCTCCGGAACCCTCCAGTTGATTTTACACATCTTGGTGTCTAAAAATTCATTAAAATATTTGTATAAATTGGTGTCAAATTTCTTTCGTGTTGCGTAACTTCCTTATTTCATTATTTGGTGCTTCTATATCCTTTGTTTAAGCCTTGCTGCTCAATACCACAGCTACCCTGGGATGAGCTAGAGGTTTTACAAATGAGCTTGACTGGACCCAAGACAGCTTCATGAGTGTATTACAGGGTAAGGTCACACAACCATACTATATATTACACCACAATCCTCACATCGGTGCCTAGCAGTGGGATCCAGAAATTGTGTTTAGCTGCATCAGACAATTACTAAGTTAGTAACCACCGAAAATCCACCAAGTCAACGCTTGGCGTTCAAAAGATTTTGCCAAGTTCTGAATATCCAAGGCACCATTTTCCAGGAGTTTACCGACTTGCAGTAAAAGTTCACAAAGTCGACAAAAGTTACAAAAGGTTGGTAAAAGTTTTTGCCGAGTTTCCAAAGGATAGAAAACATGGAAATTGACCCGTCAATCCGGCCCACACTAAGGGGCCGATTACGATGGCGGGAGTAGGCACCTCCGCGGTGCTGGCGGTCATGGAAAACATCCATTTACTTACTCCTGCGGCGGTCCTCGCGTCCGCCATATTACAATGGGCAAAGACAGCCCATTTCCCATCCGTCGCACAGTTTCCGGATCCGCCAGATTTTTCGTTCTGCAACGGTGGCAGATGTGAGCATGATGTTACGACCGCCGGACAAATCACGATGCCTCAAACAGCCCATCCAAACGCAGCGGAAAAACCAGCCACCCGGAGACGATGGAAGCACAACTGCGGAGATCGAAACTCGAATCCGAGACACCTCCACACGTTCCTGGCCGCCATGGATCCAGCTCTACAAGCCCTTCCGCTGCTGTACCTCATCCACTATCAGCAGATAAGACGCCGTCGCGGTCAACACCGCAGGTAAGTCAACAACACATCCCCGCATACAACTACAACACACAACTGTCGCGCTGAAGTACGTGTCCTGTCTACATCAGACAGCCTGGTGGAGACAGGAACCTATCCCCCAGTGTAAGTACACATGTCCTGCATGTCACAAATTGACACCTCTGCATCGGGGTCACCCATCACCATAGAAATCACTGCAACTAGCCAGTCGTGCCGGTCATGTCACTGCAGCGGTAAAGCCGCTGGAAAACCTGCCCACAATGTACTAGGAGTCCAGGACATTGTCCCAGACAAGCAACACCAACATCACAACATCCACACCACATGTAACATAAAAGAAGCACCACTCAGCACAACATATCTGCAGCAAGAAGTCATGTGCAGGGACACTCTCTAGAGTGTCATCTCATTAGGAACACCTTCAAATGTATAGTAACATGAGTGTAGGGTGAGGCAAGAGTCCCTCCAAAATGACCATAGTCATCATTGCACACAAATAAGGGTCAGTCCACATACAATGTGGAACAGAGGAGGGCAGACCAAGTAGGGTGTGTATGTGTATTACACAGTAGGGCAACAAGGTGTTGGAATGAGTCAGTGAGCCCAGGTAGATGACACATCATATTAGACACCACTGCCACACAATCACAGATCACCACAGCCCCCAAGCAGACATTGATAGGCCCATCACATACAATGGCAGACCATATCACACAATGACAGCCCATATCATGCAACACAGTGAGAAATTCCTGATTCAAACAGCAAACTCAAAGTAAGCACCACTGTGCATTTGACTCACAAGTGTACTGCTGCAATAAATGACACCATGTGAGTATGTCCAGTACATCAACAACACTGACTACACTGCCAAATCACAGAACACCTACACACCATCACTACACCTCAACAAAGAGAGCACCAACTACAAAGTAGTGAATGAATGCCAAAGTGTCAGGAAGACTCCATCTTGACAGCAGGAAACTCTGACCTGAGATTCAGGACAACCCTCCTCCTACTCACACCTGCCTTACACTCATGTGAATCAAAGTGAGTAATTTAAGAAATGAAGAGTCACTGTGCAGATTAACAACCATGGAACTGTTCACACTGAATGTCAAGTCCTTCAGACAGCTCACACACTGAAACTTAGCCTCATACACATACCATAAGTCAGCAACAATGTATGACAATAACTAAACTAGCCTAAAGTGGAGTTCACAGTGCATGAAAAACATGGAGATATCTCGGATAGCATTTGTACATGACATGCAAGAGGTGCAACATATCACACTACACCTAGGCCATCAAATCAGACATGGGTGTCACAGTGAATGAAATTAAACTAAAGTAACATCTGTGCAATATCCCTGTGATACAGCAATGCAAGCTATGCATTGGCCCAGGAATGACAGGAACTGTCATAAGCCATACAGTGACCAGCCCCACATCTGTGTCAATTCCCTTGACATGTGCATGCCACCAGCACAACACTCATGGCTCATTGTCATACTCCCTGACTGTCAAACCCAAGTATAATCTTCACACATACACACACATCTACCCATCTCACACCTTCACTACTCCACACCTGTGAGAAACACAGAAAAAGGTGCAAATAATGTCCTGTGAGTTTCCTGAGAACCAATGCCACACCCTGGTGTGTATCTACAAATGTCAGAATCCCACTCAGGGATGTCTGAACCAATGCTGCTCAAAAACCATTTGCCAAACACATGTCTCACAAACAGCATCCAAAGAAGTCCAACAAGCTCACCCATGTGTAGGCAAACAGTGGATAGGCAATGTGACCCTAGACAGCACAGGAATAGATAACATTTTTACTCTGGCCAACTGCACAGACACCATCACCCAACCCAATCAAAAAATACCTGATCAAATGCCAATCATGAACACCAACTGTGTGCAATAGGACAAAGCTGCAAACACAGACATATACACTCCACCAGTTACCAAGTGAGCATTGTGTCAATGTGTAGCACAAGCATGCACATGCACACTCCTCACAAGTGACTGCTCAAATATAGGAGGCCATAGCACAATTGTGCACTCAAAACAAGCCAATGAACAAGACCCCACATTGCTGCATGTGACAGTCACACAAGAAATGCACACAACAAATTCTACACACATCTGAATGCATTCCAATACATACAGCGGCGGCTCCTCCACGTGGGCATCGGAGCGTCGCCCCACTGCTTTCTCGCAGTGCGAGAAGCAGAAACGTAAAATGGTATAAATACCATCTTCGTTTCTGCCTCTCGCACTGCGAGAAAGCAGAAGAGGGTATGCCTGGTTGGGGGCGGGCAGGTGGGCGGGTCGGGGAGGAGTGGCTAGCCCAATGTTATGGGCGCTGACTGTTTGGTCGGCCCCAGGGCCGACCAAACCAGTCATAGCACTCTCTGTTTTCTCCATGTAGGCTGCTGCGCAGCCTGCATGGAGAAAACGGCCTCCCCATAGATGCCTGTACGGACGGCGTCCTAGCCAATCACAACGCTGCCATTGCAGCCTTGTGATTGGCTTAGGGGAGGAGAGGGAGGCTGCCTGCTTCCTGGGCAGCGGAGCTGAGAGAGGAGATGCTTCGCGAGACCGGAGGCTGAGGGTAAGTTTTATTATTTTTTTTGTTTGTTTATTTAACACCCCCGCCCTCCTGGGACAACCTTCTCCCCGCGCGACATCCTCCCCCCTCCCCCCCTTTCACGTTTACTCAACTCCTCTGAAGTTTGTGAAACACCAGGTTTGCTGCTCCGTGGTGTCTGTGGTTCTGTTTACAGGTCAGTTTTATATCGTTATCGGGATATGATGCCTTCGGGGAAGTGTCCTACATGTGGGATAGATTAGTTTCAGTATATATGGAGACCGGGACAGTAACACCCTTTTTTGGTGCCCCTTCGCTCTGACCCTTGTCGTAAAATCACTCTGACGTAGCAAGTTCTGTCTCCTTCACAGTTCATTTTTTTTTTCATTTTGTTTCACAGTCATAGTTCTTACAGCTGTTTACATACCGTTTCTCTTAAAGCACCGCCCTCCGTGCATTGCGATCAACAATATGTATCAGCATATTAGTTTCACTTTCATTTGCTAAAAAAGAATGTCGCAATACAGCAAACAAATCAACCCTGCGCTGATATTTCTGGGCGAGGATTCCTGTTTGACAGTCTCAGGCTGGGTTTACCATTCCTAAAACATGCATAGGATGAGAACATGTCAGGACTGCGGGATACCCTAATCAAACTAAAAACGCTGCCATCCAGTGTATTTCCTTCACGCAAACATAATTTCTGCCCTCTCACTGCTCGTCCTTTAACTCGGTCTGCCATGAACCACCTGCATATTGCAATCAATTTAAAGTGCGCCACTATTCACCGTATTCAGCGATTCTGAGGAAGAGAGAGCTCTGCATTTAGTTGGCATTGCCACACCATCTGAAAGGTGGCTGGTAGAGAGCCCTGTATAGAGAAAATAGCAAATACACATTTTCTGGGCAGACTAGCACTTACCTTAAAAACATATATTGAAGCCCGCACCCCCGGGAAGCGCGCATTCTCTTCCCCTTTGATAAAGTTTGTTGGAGCAGCAGGGGGGACTTGTATGCTTCCTTACATCATAAAAAGGCAGGGAAGTGTGCATTCGCAGGGGTGGACTTTTGTCATGGTTTAAAAAACGTGTTTGAATTAGTTCATTTAAGCTTTTCTTCAAGTGGACGCCAAAAACTATCCTTGCACTCAGTAGTTTTGTTTAATCAACTGTTCAGTCTGAGGCAACCATTGCTCTCACAAAATCATATCTCAGAATTCGCAAAATGCGCAGAACGAGTTCCAGGTGCTGTTGCTCGTGACTTGTGTGCATTGCACAGTTACTGTGGGTATCTGGTGACAAGACACTCGTTTAGTGTGTAGGGATTGATATCAATGTGGTTTAGCCTATTTCAAAGCTTTCTTATTATTTTTTTGGTAGATAGGAAAAGTGCGAGTCATGGTGAGGAGTTGATTTGCCCAAGATCACACAATTTAAGTAGTGAAACTATGACTGTTGACTACCTAAATGCTGTATTGTATGTTTTTCTTTGGTCTTCGCATAACCTGTAAAGCGCTTTGATACCTGTGGGTCTAGCTAGCGCTATATATAACTCAAATAATAATAATTATAATAATGAGATGTTTAGGTCTACCTTCGAAAAATTCCAGGCAGTGAATGGCATTTCATATCATGTGCTGGCCCCTCCAGGGCATGCAATGTGACGGAATCACACTGTCAGATTTAACCATCTGAAATGTATATTTTGATAGCCAGTTAACTGGTGCAAAGTGTGCATTTTGTCCTCGTTGCACTCCATTGGAAGGGTCTCATAACTGATAAAATATCAGTTTATTTTCTGGCGCACATCTTCTATGTTCTTTTAAATGACTTTCCTTGTATTGGTATACTATAGCCATTGTTATTTACAACATTATAAATGCTAACATTTTACCAACAACTATAATGTGGCAGAAGAAGAACGAGTCAATATTATTGCAATAAATATGTGCTCGTTTTTTAGGTCGAGCCTCGAGTAGCGCGCAAGCGCTGCTCTGCGAGACTTATAGTTAGGGAGTTTGAAAAGCTGACCAGACGCTCGTGCGTCATGGCCTTTTCCCTGCGGTTGCTGCGCGCGCAGACATGTGTTTCCAATTATCGTGCCCAGACGCGGGCGCGATAATTGGAAACACATGCCTGCCGTGCGGGTAATCGCAGGCAAAGGCCATGACGCACGAGCGTCTGGTCAGCTCTGCAGGCTGCCGCGCCGCTGCCGCCCTCGTTCTGTTTGCTTCCGTACTGGCAAAGTTACTTGGCTGCTAGTTAATTTTTGCACACTTTTCAGATTTTTAATTTGTTAATATTTATTTTACATCTATGCCTCTAAGGTTCCCCTCTACCGTGGTTAGACGACCTTTGGATTACTGTATTGCCCTGGGGTGGCAGCGGACACCGCTACCCACACACACAAACATAATACTACCCTCCCTTCGGACGAATTATGAAATCAGAATGTTGGCCTCGCGCTCCTTCCGACTTTTCCTGGATAACGGGGGAGTTCACGACACGTTTAGAAAAGATTTCAAAGTTTATCCAAGAGCCTCGAGTCTGGTCTACTGCTGCCCGCCCCAGCCACCTGTTCTGGCAGCACCCCTTACCAATGTTTATTTAACCAGTTAAAGCAACAATCGTAAACTCCTACAGCCCTCAGAACGAATGTAATCTGCAAACAGATACCATAGTCCGCTCATTTTAAGCGGGGCTTTTAAGCGCTCTAGATGTTGTCAGGTAAGGGCAATTGCGAATTTGAAGAAACGGGATGTGCACAAGACCACAAAGTGTGGTGAACTTGGGGAGCTGGTATTCTAAGTGTGGTATTGTGCTGAGGCGTGGCTTTCATTGGTGCAGCAGGCGCAGTGCCACTAGAGAGCATTATTTTATAATTCATACAGTAGTCGGGTTAGGGGGAGGGAGCATTTCCTTACTTGTTCTGGAGCCCTCGACACACTGGCCCACGAACCACCTCTAACTGTGTATCTAAAACTTAGCACTATTTATAGCGCCCCGTAGACCACCCTCAATGACTGATATCTCCCCGGAACCTGGGTGGATGTTTAAGTGAATTCGATGCATGGTCACAGAACCACCAGTCTCTAGCGCTACCATCAAATGTCACGTTCCAGTGGCAGGTCTATTCCTCGCTATTTTTTGTCCAACGAGAAGGATGAGTTGAGATAGTGTTATCACTGCTACTTATAGCGCTGTGAAGTTGCGCTTCTGTTGGCGGGTGCTACGTTACTGCCGTGGCAAGCCTGCATCTGAAGAGTTTCGTTCCCGTGCTTTACGCTGGGCTCCAAAACGTATTTTAGGACTTTGCTAACAAAACAGCAGCACCTGGTTGAAAGCGAGGGTGGCCCAGCCAGGGGAGGCTAGCAGAAACTCGCTTGTGGCTAGTGTCTCCTCAGCAGCACGGAATAAACAGCGAGGTGTCAGGTTGGGCAAGGTCTTTCTGCTGTCTTGGTTGTTGAGAAAGATAGCTTTTTGGTTTGGTCCTGAGCTTCGCTAGATCCTCGCTAGCGGTTATAAATAATAACTTTTAAATTATGTGGCACTGTGTGGCAGAAATCAGTGGAAGTGAGTTGAGGCAGTGATGCCTGGGGCGATCTGTGGCGATAGCCCGTGGCAGTAACTCACAGCAGTGAAGTAAACGGCGGGAGCATTTTGTGACAGGTATTTTGACATAAACACGTGACACTAGTCTGTGGGTCTAATCGGTGGCCCTATTCCGAGGCTGGGTCCTTTTGTCAGTTACTCCTGGCAGTAATCTGTGGCAGACATCTGTGCCCGCAACCTGTTTCGGGAGTATGCGCCTGAAATCTATCAGCAATGTGTAACAGTAATCAGTAATCCACGGGAGGAATCTGTGGCAGTAATCCGTGCTATTATAGGAAACCTTGACACTGTTTTGTGGTCGGAATCAACAATATGCATTCCAAAATGTTGCTTTGTTTGATTACGTCAGCTGGAATTTTAAGACCTATTGTCAGGGCCACTGGAATTATACGATTGTGCGGCGATTTTCAGCATAATTGTACATTTGCCACATAATCCATTACTTGCTGCATAATCTGCAGATTTTAGCAACAGCATTTTTTGATTCTACCTCAAACGGATAAAAGTTAGTAAAAACACAACCTACACGTGGTGTTAAACTGGTACTAATGATGGACAATTAATGCCCACCCAGTGTTAACAAATTAAAAAATGACAATGCAATAAAGTAATACTATCACAAAATGTGCCGCATAAATTGTCTTTTCTTTCCACATAATTTACTCCACCCTGCCGCATAACTTGCCCCTCCCCAGCCGCATAATTCCAGTGGCCCTGCCTATTGTTACATCACCCTCTAGATGGCCCCTTTAAGAATCTGGTTCCTTGCCTTTGCCAAACTACCTTCACCCCCCCCCCCACCCCTGTGCCAGCTCTGTTGGAACACCCACCAACGTACGTATATACATGGGTTTGCTTCGATGCCCTCTGCGCCTGGAGGGCACGCACTCACTCACTCACTGCCCTTGCACGCCTGTGCACTCTTCTCTCCTGGCAGAATGCTGCTTCATGGCACTATGAAATGCAGATTTTACTGGTTGCCGAAAAACAAGGTTGGCCATTTAAGTGGTGCAAGCCGTAAATAAACAGAATGGTATCTATGCACCCAGACAAGAGGTGTTACGATCACCACACACAATACCACTGATTTATTGACGTAGGAAAGATGAACGTCTGAGTCAGACGCTGCGGTTTGATTTTGAGGTCTGAGTGACACCCTAAGACCTCTAAGGCAGTCAGCAAACCCACCCAGCTGGTTTCTCGTGTATGGGCCCTGTGTCGTGACAAGTTCACTTGCTGCACAGTAGGAGGTGGGAACCGTGTTCTCTCCTAGTGACAGCTGGTACAAACAAGGAGACACACCTAAGAAGATGAGATGTAACAGACAAAGGGACGGTATTTACAGTTACTTTCACTCCCTTGCACAAGATGAGACAGAACGTCAGTCGAAATGGCGGGATTTCTCGTCTCTTTAATTCACATTCTGACTGAACCCACCCAAACAGACGGTCAATGGTGCAGCCCCCGGAAGAGTTAGGGAAATTGTCGACTTTACCACATGCAAATGAAGCGTAGGCCCGGGCGACATTTCTGTTAAATCTGCACGGCGAAATTTCAGTTAAATCTTCATAATCTTGCGTAATTTTTGGTAATTTGGGTGAAATTCCAGCCGTTACGCCATCAATGCCACATGGTGAACATATTAGCACAGGAGAGTGTCAACACCGACAATGGCCATGATGCCCGGCTGCTGTTTGTGGCGCTAGTGTTTTTTGAGTTTTCGTTGCACGAAATGCACCGCAAGGCCACTAAAATGTAGCCCTAAATGCTAGTTTCGTATTTTGCTTAATTTCCCTGAATGTTTCCAAAATTTTGCATAATAACGCAAAAAGCAAATTACGCAAACTTTGCAGACTACTGAAAATGTCAACGACAAAGCAAGGGCTCACCATGTAAATACACTTGAGAGGTGGGGAAGTGTGATTTATTTTAGGTAGCATATCTTGACGGGGGGGGGGGGGACCTGCTGATTACAATACATTATCCACTTATCCACAGAGCCCTAGAGCAACCTGGCTCCCCATTGTAGCTGATGACCTAATGACAGCACAACTGTACTTCGAGTCAAAGCATTGGCAAAGACAATAGGTTTGGCTTGCATTTAGTGCTCAGACTAATTCTGACTAAAAAGTGAAAGGAAATTCGAAAACAATTTCTTTCTATATGAAATATATATTACCTACTGGCGGTTGCCTGTAGGTAGTTATAGTCAGAATGTGCTTTCCAAAAGAAAAGTGTTTTTTGTTTTGCCAATAACTTTGCTGCCGTTTGATGAATCTTCATGTCATTTTCCAAACTAATTCAACGTTCACTTCAGCTGCTGTCTGGAAAGTTTCAGGGTGATCCGTGAAGCGGGGGCTGAGAAAAAGGGGGGTCTCAAAACGTGTTTTCCCCATGTCAATTCCGAAAGGGCTTTTGAATACGACTACAGCCCAAACCGCTGGACGGATTACACCAAATTTAGCAGAAAGATCGATCTTGCTCCAGAGTAGTGCCTTTGGATAGTTTGGTGTAAATCCATTCAGTAGTTTTAGACATATTAACGGACATCTAAATTTGTATATCTTGGGGCGTGGAACCTCCTCACATCCAACAGTCCCTTGTGCTAAAATCTGATTGGATGCCGACATTTCAACCAGGAAGTGTTGGCATTCATCTTGGGACTTGGCTTCAGCCGAGTCCCACAACAACGTTAACAAGCATTGAAAATGCAATAGGTGTCGCCTTTGATTAAGTTAAAGCCATTTGCTTTGCTAATGGTATTGTATAGTAAAGCAAATGGCTTTGGAAGGCCAGCCAAAAGGACACCACAGGTCTGCTACTGCAGCCTGGGTAAGGTGGTGCATGCACCCCTTACTGTGATATAGGCTACCTATATCACTACATACATACACACATATAAACCTATAAGTCACTCCTATGGCAGGCCTTATCAATCCTGAAGGCAGAGTGCGTGGTTCCTATGTGAGAGGGTGCCCCTGCATGAGCTGGGCCCCTCTGCAGCGTTCGGAGACCCTTCTCTGATGCTGTTTGTAGTGCAGCCCGACCATATACTCTTAAGCGCATTATAACCTCGCGTTAAATGCTAACTTTGGGATGGCTGCACGGAAACATGTCGTGTTGGATGTCAAGCATCTTGGAATACTACCCCCCGCCAGTTCTGGCGGCGGGAGTAGCATTCCACACTTCTAGAGGGAGAGACATGTACACACCGGTATACCCGGTACTGACTTTCCAGAGCCCTGGCATCACAAAATGGATGCCGCTGCCACAGACACGAGTCTGGCCTCCTGCTGCTGACCGAAACTCCGGCAGGGGAGGCCTGGACAATAGGTTTCCTGTCCCAGGGAGGTGTAACCACCTCCCAGACAGGATAGTGTGTATTGGGGCTGGGCGGGAGCACTCTCTGGTGCTTTGAAGTCCTGCACTGGGGGCACATTTGGTGTCCCTGTGCATACCCCAGTTCAAACCGGCTCAGGGGCTTCCAGCCCCTGCTCTGGCGCGAAACTGGACAAAGGGAAAGGGGTGTAACCACCCCTCTGCCCTGACCCTCCCATAGGTGGGTCCACAGAGTATGTCCAACCCCCTACCTTAGTATAAGTATGGGACCGATTCCCAGCTCCAACATTATCCATTTTTATGATTAATTAAAGGAACTCCTTTAATTGCCTTATTAACTTCTTGCTTTCTCAAATTTGCTTGCAAATGCACCATTTGCAACTC
The DNA here is from genome assembly GCA_963921515.1 of Calotriton arnoldi. Taxonomy (NCBI): domain Eukaryota; kingdom Metazoa; phylum Chordata; class Amphibia; order Caudata; family Salamandridae; genus Calotriton; species Calotriton arnoldi. The sequence continues at coordinate 29,326 of CAWUFW010026435.1, forward strand.
TTTTTTTCAAAATTTTCTTCGAGGGAGGGAGAACCCCACAGAACCCCTGACAACAGTCGAGCTCACGCACTACACTCGCTCACCACAGGTCACTCATCCCAAACTTTTACACCCTACCACTTTCAAATGTCACCAGCTGCCACTGAATACACAAACTCCTCACACACAATGTCATGCAAATATAACATTACACACACATGAACCTGTCAGTGGCAAGAGCCAACACAGGCCAATGACTGCATCCATCAACAACAAGTACACAACATATGCACATACAAAATCATCACATAGCAAACTCAGCTGGACATCAGGGGACTCACACCAGGCATGGACAAGGCAACATACACTCACAGCAGTGCATGTACTGTAAGCGGTGTGTGAACACCAACAAAACCAGTATCACACATATCTGAGTGCTCCACCATGAACTTCAACACCACAAATCATCACAGGGCACAGATCACATCACACTCAGGATGGGTAGCAGTACCTCAGCAAACACACATACACTTTAGCTATCACCCACTGCTGCACAACTCTGGAAAACACAGGTGCATGGAACATGACTAGAGGACTGTGCTGGACAAACATCTGCACTGTACATGAGCAACCATGACTGCAATCAAGTAGAAGAAAATAGCACATAACAAATTGTGAAACAGTCCTGAGTGGAACATTGGTCCTGGACACAGATCATCCTCACACAGTATAGTGTCACACTATGAAGTGGTGGTGGGGGTCACACACTGGCAAGGCATGGGGTGGAAGACATTAGACTGAAGTGGTGTGAACATCAGTATTGGACAGGTGAGAAGTGTACAGAGCAAAAACACATAGAGGAGTAACTCACAATGTGTAGCCATCAAAAACCCCCATTGGGGATGGTCCGACTCTCAATACCACATACTTGTCCAACAAATGATGTAAAGTGACACCAATGTATGAGAAACGTCACTTATAATGTCAGTTTGCCTGAGCAGGTCAGCACAGTGAGCACAAACGTAAGCAAGAGCCATGGCTGATCAACAAACCACAACACAGACATTGCAGTGAACTACTCTGCATACTCACAACTGACAGCGACAACAAGTAGGTGTACCCCAGGACTGCAAGGTCATACCAACACACTGCACAGTGCTCAACCAACAACTCCTACATGTGCCCACTATCTAAAGCACGTGTCTGTCAATGTAAACAAACAGGCACTCATTACCTGGATCATACATGAATGTAGGTGTCGTGTTCAGGGGCACATACTCATCAACACTTCTGCCAATGACAGGCCAATCACACTGTATGACTACTCAACTGCACACATTCAAATGTACCCATCTGACTATGAAGCCAGGCCTACACAAGATGACTACACATCTACACTGCTGTTCACACATCAAGATAGATCCCACAGATATGACGGACCCTGTCCACCACGCAAGTTATCCTGTGGATAGAATTCTCTTCTGTTGTGGTACAGCATCCAAATATGACGTGTACAAAATTGGAGACCTGACAATAGAATGATTAGGATAAGATTAGATCACCACAGACAACCATCAGTGCCCCCTCAAGCCTCTGAGTCAAGAAGCACAAAAGTGCCTGTAACCTCTGGCAATCTCTGAAAAAGAAAATCAGGTGTGAGAAGTTGGCCTGGTATATGCTGTTCACTAATTAAAGTGGACACCTTGCACCAGGGCAAATCGACTCTTATGGTAGATAGGTTTAAGACAACCTTTTAAAGAAAGCTATCCTAGTGGTAGCTGTGGAGAGCAGCCTTCAGGCTAAGTCTTGAAGGAATGTAAAGCAGCTTGTTTTACCATATAATCTCTTGAATCACCAAATGAAAAGACACCACACAGGTATATATATCAAATATATATGTATTTATTTCTAAATAACTCTCTACTAATCTCTTTATGAGATTAGAAGACAAACATATGCATAAATCAACGTTTCACAATAAGTTAAGCACAAAATATGGCTGGGGCCCTAGGGGCGTACCAGACCATATACTAAGTAAGAGACTTAGAAACAACGACTTGCAGGGAGACAAGGCCTAGGGCCTTCAGAAGTGCTGGGGCCTCACAAAACCACCCAAGGCAGGTAAGTAAAGGACCCACGGGGGACGCGTGCAGTGTGGATACACAGGCGCGAATCGCCGATTAACTTCAATGGGGCAAGTCGCGGTTGGAAATAAAGAGTTTTAGGATACTTCGGGAGAACCTACAAGCAAGTCACTTACAGGGTAAGTAGTTCTAGGGCCCACACCCACAGGAGCACCGTAGTGCTGGAGTTACCTCACCCAGGGAAGCCGGGTGCACAGGTGTCCTTTGGTGTCGGGTCGCGGCGTCGTTTTCAATGGCGAACAAAGAAGACTTGCTGCTTGCGGGAGCTGAAGAAGTGTCCGGTGGAATCCAAGCCTGGATTCTGAAGAAGGATGACCTGAAAGCAGAGGGGACAGTGTTCAAAGTCACTTGGCAGTGACCCGGGGCAAGGAAGATGGATGCCTACCGTCGTCGGTCGCTTCAGGTCGGTTGCAGGTGCCTTGACTCTTCAGCCACGTGGTCCAGGAGGCGTCGACGACGACCAGGAGCTGGATTCGGTGTGTCCCTCGACGTCTGCAGCTGACTGCGGTGTCGGCAACTTCGATCGGAGCCAACAAGCCTTGGCAGCCGCAAGTCTCGGGAGATGAAGAAAAGTCGATGGCGCAGACCAGCAAGGTCTGAGGACTCACCCAGCGAGGGTAAGTCAGGGCAGGCCTGGAGCAACCAGGGAGCCCTTTGGTTTCTTTAAGAAGTCTTCTGGGGACCCACAAGCCAGCGGGCAAGGGATCGCGAAGACACCTCGGGCGGAATCACTCAACAGGGGCCCACGGTCACTCGGGACGGTGTAGGCCTCTGATCTTCGGAGGATTCCTGCTGGAGGTCGGGACCACACGTGGTCCAAAGCACAAGTTCGTAGAACGTTGTGAAGGGGTTGCACTCGACAATAGTGCACGGTACCCAGGGGTCGCGGTTCCTCGTTACTCGTGGGGTCCACTTGCCTCAGCTTCGCTGGGGACTCACGATGGCCTGGGAGAGGTCAGGAAATCCACTTCTTGGGCTGCAGGGACTTCGGACTCCGGCGGGAGCGGCGTAGTTTGCGACCGTCGTTGTCGTTTTTGGTGCCTGCCAAGCAGGGAGTCACTCCTTGACTCCAAGGGAGATTCTTCTGTCTTCCAAAGGTAGTGGAACGTCGAAGGGCCAGGATTCTTCTGTAGAGCGTCGTCCAGGGGTTATCTGCTTTGCAATGGCAAGGTTCCCCTCTTATACTAAAAAGAGGGGATGGACTAGCTCTATGACCCCACCTATGGGAGGGTCAAGGGAGGGGTGGCTACACCCACTTCCCTTTGTCCAGTTTCGCGCCAGAGCAGGGGCAGGTAGCCCCTGAGCTGGTTTGAACTGGCATATGCACAGAGGAGCCTTCTGCTCCCCCAGTGCAGGACTTCAAAGCACTCTAAGAGTGCACCCACCCAGCCCCAATACACTAAACCCTGTCTGGAAGGTGGTTACACCTCCCTGTGACAGGATGCCTATTGTTGGGCTTCCTCCACTGCGAGTTTCGGTCATCAGCAGGAGGGCAGCCCAGTGTCTGTGACTGGTGGCATCCATTTTGTGATGCCAGGGCTCTTTAGGATTCTACCGCGTTTCCACAGCAGGTACATGTCTTATCCCTCTAGAAGGGTGGAATGCTACCCCCGCCGCCAAGATTGGCGGGGGGTAGTATTCCAAGATGTTTGACACCAAACACGACATGTTTTGATGCAGCCATTCCAAAGTTAGCATTTACCGCGAGGATATAATGCACTTAAATAGTATATGGTTTAACCGCATCCACAAACAGCACCAGAGAATAGACTCTGAGAGCTGCAGAGGGGGCCCTGCTCAGGCAGAGGCACCCCCTCACATAGAAGCCAAGCACCCTGCCCTCAGGATTGATAGGGCCTGCCTTAGGGGTGACTGATAGGTTTATATGTGTGTGCAGGAGAGATATAGGAAACCTATATCTCAGTGAGGGGTGCTAGCACCACCTCACCCAGGCTGCAGTAGCAGGCCTGTGGTGTCAGATTTAGACTGCTTCTCAGGGGTGGCATAACACATGCTGCAGCCCCTGGTAGGCCTGTGAAGTACCTATGCCCTTGGCACCTAAGGTACCATATACTAGGGACTCATAAGGCACCACAGTATCCAATCACTAGTGCACCTAG
>CAWUFW010026436.1:0-33564 GCA_963921515.1 Calotriton arnoldi
GTCCACCCAGTCTTGAGTCTGTGCTTTTTGGGTATCTCTGAACTTTAACCTGTATTGTTCAGTGGTTAGGCCAAACCCATCAATCAGAGCACTCTTTAAGACTGTGTAATTATCAGCATCCTCCTCTCTAACAGTGAGGAGTTTATCTCTACCTTTGTCTGCAAAGGAGAGCCACAAGATTGCTGCCCACTGCTCCTGAGGGACCCTCTGTACTTTACAGGCTCTCTCCAGTGCAGTTATCCATTTGTGGATGTCATCCCCACTCTGGTAGGGAGGGACAATCTTGCTCAGGTTTCTATGGTCATAAGACCTTTCCCTATCTCTGGGGAAATTGCTGCCACCATGGGACTCTAGTCCCATCTTTTTTCTCTCTTTGTAGAGATCTAGGGACACCCTGTCTATAGCCAACTGCAGTTTTCTGAGCTCAAGCTGGGCTTGCTCATACTGAATCAGTCTCTTTCTCCTCTCATGAGAGGATTCTCTCCTATGAGAAGAGACAGAGGTCCCTATTGAGGTGTCAGAGTGGTTAGACTCCTGAGAAGGAGATCTAGCCCTTCTTGGCACACTCTCAACTCTTCCTGGGGGGACAAAGGTGAGGTCATCCTGATCCTCCTCTTCATCCACAGGAATAGCTGGGTTTTCCAGGGCAAGGTCATTGTCACCCTCCTGGCCAGTTTCAGAGGGGGGGGGCTGGGTTTCTTCACCCCTGACCCCTTTCTCCTGTTCTGCCCCACCCTCTCTGCCTACCCCTTCAGACCCTAGGGGTCTGCTGAGATCATCTGACCGAAGCACCTACCTGAGGTGTTGGGTGGTGGCACTTTTGCCTGTCTTCAGCTTCCTAGCAGTGCATAATGCTCTCAATTCCAAGAATGGGGGATTATCATACTTGGAGGGAAGAAGCCCACTGGCTTCTGGCAAGGACTCACTGGGTCCTGGCTTTGAAGACATTACTAGTGAGGTGTGGTGTATGCACTACCTACTCTAGTGTGGCCTACTAAACTCTCTTGAGTTGTAGAAAGGGTGTGATATCCCTTAACACACAACTCTAAGTTCAGTAGAACTTACTGTATACTAAGCTTGATTTATATGTACCTAAGGTACCCTTAGTGGTTTTTAGTTGATCAATTCAATTGAGATTATCTGGTAAAACAATAGCAAGCTGGAATCCCACACGCTGCACACCAATGTGAGAAGTTGGCCTGGTATATGCTGTCCACTATTTATAGTGGGCACCTTACACCAGTCCAAACAACCCCTTATTGGAGATAGGTTAAAGACAACCTTTATTGAAAGCTATTCTAGTGGTAGCTATGGAGAGCAGCCTTCAGGCTAAGTCTTGAAGGAATGTAAATCAGCTTGTTTTACCAGTCTATAATCTCTTGAGTGACCAAATGAAAGAGGACCACACCAGGTATATATTCAAAATATATGTATTTATTGCTAAACACACCCCTCTATTCTCTTTATGAGGCTAGAGTTCGAAGTACATAAGTTATAAGTTAGTTATCAACAGTAATAGCACAAATACACGTTTGAGCCCTAGGGCGTACCAAACCATATACCAATAAAGTGGTTTAAGAACCACGACTGAGCTAGACACAGGGCCTAGAGCATGTAGAAGTGCTTGGACCCCAAGGAACCACCCAAGGTAGTGACACAGGGGACCCACGGGGGACGCGTGCAGTGTAAGAACACAGCCGCGAATCGCCGTTGACTTCTATGTGGAAAGTCGCGGTTGGAATTTTAAAGAAAGGGACACTTAGAGGAGGACTTGGAGCAAACCCCTTTAGAACTGGGTTGTTCTAGAGTCTATACCCACGGGAGCACCGGAGTACTTGAGTTACCTCACCCAGGAAGCCGGGTGCATAGGTGTCTTTCGGGGGTCGCGTTTCGTCGTCGTTTTCAATGGCGATCTGCTGCAAAGTGCTGTTGGCGGCCAAGTCGAAAGTGTTCGGGTGGATCCAAAGGTGGATCAAAGATCTGAAGAACCTGAAAGCAGAGGGGACAGAGTCTGGGTCACTAGCCAGTGACCAGGAGGGCGATGAGCGGAGGCCCACCGATGTCGAGTGCTTCAGGTAGGTTGACGGTCATCTTGACTCTTCAGCCACGAGGTCCAGGAGGCGTCGACGATGACCAGGAGCTGGATTCGAGCTATCCCACAAAGTCTGTCGATTGCAGGGGTGTCGGCGACCGGATTGGACCCCACAAGCCTTGGCAACGGCAAGTCTTGTGGAAATAGAAGAAGGACGGTGGTGCAGACCAGCAAGGACTGAGGGACTCACCCAGCGAGGGTAAGTCAAGGCACGCCTGGAGCAACCAGGGAGCCCAAGTAGAAGAAGATTGGCCTTCGGGAGAGCCTACTAGCCAACGGACTAGCGACCGCGAAGGAGCCTTGAGTGGATGAACTTGGAGCTGGCTCACGGGACACTCGTGGAGTGGAGGCCAGTGATCTTCGGTGCAGTCGGTGCTGGAGGCTGGCGCTACTCGGATACCAAAGCACAACTTCGTGGGACACCCAGAAGAGGATGCACTTGCAAAAGTACTTGGTGTCCAGGGGTCACGGTTCCACGTTACCCACGACAGCTACGGGCCTCAGCTTTGCTGGAGACTCAGGACAGCCTCGAGGAAGTCTGGAAATCCACCTCTGGTGATGCAAAGACTTCGGCGTCCGGCGGGAGCTTCAGCGATGCAGACCAGACAATTGCTTCTTTGGTGCCTGCCAAGCAGGGGAGTCACTCCTTGACCCCAAGGGAGATTCTTCAGTCCTCTAATCTTAAAGTAGAGCGTCGAAGGTCCAGGATTCTGTGTCAGAGTTTCGCCCAGGGTAATCTAAAGTCCTAAGGACTGGAGTCCCATACTTATACCAAGTTAGGGGGTTGGACATACTCTGGGGACCCACCTATGGGAGGGTCAGGGCAGAGGGTGGTTACACCCTTTCCCTTTGTCCAGTTTCGCACCAGAGCAGGGGCTGGAAGCCCCTGAGCCGGTTTGAACTGGGGTATGCACTGAGGGACACCAAGTGTGCCGCCAGTGCAGGACTTCAAAGCACCAGAGAGTGCTCCCGCCCAGCCCCAATACACACTATCCTGTCTGGGGAGGTGGTTACACCTCCCTGGGGCAGAAACCTATTGTCCAGGCCTCCCCTGCCGGAGTTTCGGTCAGCAGCAGGAGGCCAGACTCGTGTCTGTGGCAGCGGCATCCATTTTGTGATGCCAGGGCTCTGGAAAGAAGTTACCGGGTATGCCAGTGGGTACATGTCTCTCCCTCTAGAAGGGTGGAATGCTACCCCCGCCGCCAGAACTAGGGGGGGGGTAGTATTCCAAGATGTTTGACACCAAACTCGACATGTTTTGGTGCAGCCAGTCCAAAGTTAGCATTCTACCGCGAGGATATAATGCACTTAAGAGTATATGGTCAGGCTGCACTGCAAACAGCATCAGAGGAGGTACTCCGAATGCTGCAGAGGGGCTCTGCTCATGCAGGGGCACCCTCTCACATAAAAACCAAGCACTCTACCTTCAGGATTGTCAAGGCCTGCTATAGGAGTGACTTATAGGTTTATAGGTGTGTGCAATTAGTGATATAGGTAGCCTATACCACTGTGAGGGGTGCATGCACCACCTTACTCAGGCTGCAGTAGCAGGCCTGTGGTGTCATTTTGGCTGGCCGTCCAGGGGTGGCATAATACATGCTTCAGCCCCTGACAGGCCTCTGAGGTACCTTTGCCCTGGGTACATAGTATACCATATACTAGGGACTTATAAGGGCACTCCAAATTCCAATCAGAGATGTGCCTAAGGCACATGGAAACCATTTTAGAGAGGAAGCAGCTAGGCTGGGGTTCTGATTAGCAGGGCCCCAGCCAGACTAAAGTCGAAAAACAGTGAAGCATCAGCAAAAAGTGGGGGTACCCATTTGAAGCAGATCCTACTCTCCTACACTTTCTGCACCTCTTTTGCTTCTTTCTGCACCCCTCTTGCCTCTTTCTGCACCTCTCCTGCTTCTTTCTGCACCCCTCTTGCCTCTTTCTTCACCCCTGTTCTCCCTTTCTGCATCTCTATCGTTTCTTTCTGCACTTCTGTTGCTGCTTTATGCACCTCTTTTGCTTCTTTCTGCACTTCTCTTGTTTCTTTGTGCAAATCTCTTGATTTTTTCAGCACCTCTCTGACTCTTTCTCCACCCCTCATTCCTCTTTCTGCACCTCTGTTGCTTCTTTCTGCACTTCTCTTGCCTCTTTCTCCACCCCTCATCTGTCTTTCTGCACCTCTGTTGCTTCTTTCTGCACTTCTGTAGCTTCTTTCTGTACCTCTCTTACTTCTTTCTGCACCTCTCTTGCCTTCTTCTGAATCTCTGTTCCTACTTTCTGCACTTCTTCTGTTTCTTTATGCACCTCTTTTGCTTCTTTCTTCACCCCTCTTGCCTCTTTCTCTGCCCCTCTTCCCCCTTTCTGCATCTCTGTTGCTTCTTTCTGCACTTTTCTTGCCTCTTTCACTACCCATCTTGGCTCTTTATGCACCTCTGTTGCTTCTTTATGCACCCCTCTTGCATCTTTCTGCACCTCTCTTGCTTCTTTATGCACCCCTCTTGCATCTTTATGCACCCCTGTTCTCCCTTTCTGCAACTCTATTGTTTCTTTCTGCACTTCTCTTGCTGCTTTATGCACCTCTTTTGCTTCTTTCTGCACTTCTCTTGTTTCTTTCTGCATATCTCTTTCTTTTTTCTGCACCCCTCTTGCTCTTTCTCCACCCATCATTCCTCTTTCTGCACCTCTGTTGCTTCTTTCTGCACTTCTCTTGCCTCTTTCTCAACCCCGCAACTATCTTTCTGCACCTCTGTTGCTTCTTTCTGCACTTCTCTAGCTTCTTTCTGAACCTCTCTTACTTCTTTCTGCACCCCTCATGCCTCTTTCTGCACCCCTCTTCCCACTTTCTACACCCCTCTTGCCTCCTTCTGAATCTCTGTTCCTTCTTTCTGCACTTCTTTTGTTTCTTTCTGCAACTATGTTGCTTCTTTCTGTACTACTCTTGCTTCTTTCTGCACCTCTCTTGCCTCTTTCCGCACCCCTCTTCCCTCTTTCTGCATCCCTCTTCTCTCTTTCTGCACCTCTATTCTTTCTTTCTGCACTTCTTTTGTTTTTTTCCGCACCCCTCTTGCCTCTTTCTGCATTCCTCTTCTCTCTTTCTGCACCTCTATTCTTTCTTTCTGCACTTCTTTTGTTTTTTTCTGCACCCCTCTTGCCTCTTTCTCCACCCCTGTTCTCCCTTTTTGCATCTCTGCTGCTTCTTTCTGCACTTCTCTTGCCTCTTTCTCCACCCCTCCTCTCCTTTCTGCATCTCTGTTGCTTCTTTCCGGACTTCTTCTGCCTTTTTCTGCACCCATCTTCCATCTTTCTGCACCCCTCTTGTCATTTTCTGCACTTCTTTTTTCTTCTTCTATCCCTCTCTTGCTTCTTTCTGCTCCCCTCTTGCCTCTTTCTCCATCCCTGTTCCTCCTTTTTTCATCTCTGGTGCTTCTTTCTGCACTTCTCTTGCCTCACTCTCCACCCCTCATCCCTCTGTCTGCACCTCTGTTACTTCTTTCTCCACTTCCTTTGTTTCTTTATGCACCTCTCTTGCTTTTTTCTGCACCCCCTTTGCCTCTTTCTGCACTCCTCTTCCCTATTTCTGCACCCCTCTTGCCTCTTTCTGCACCTCTGTTTCTTCTTTCTGCACTTCTTTTGTTTCTTTCTGTAGCTCTCTTACTTCTTTCTACACTCCCTTGCTTCTTTCTCCACCCCTCTTCCCTTTTGCTGCTCCCTGTTGCCTCTTTCTTCACCTCTGTTCCTTCTTTCTGCACTTCTTTTGTTTCTTTCTGCACATCTCTTTTTTCTTTCTGTACCACTCATGTCTCTTTATGCACAGTCTTCCCTCTTTTTGCACCCCTCTTGCCCTTTTCTACACCTATTTTGCTTCTTTCTGCACTCCTCTTGCCTCTTTCTGCACCCCTGTTCCCTCTTTCAGCACCTCTCCTGCCTGTTTCTGCATCCCTTTTCCCTCTTTCTGCACCCCTCTTGCCTCTTTCTGCACCTCTGTTACTTCTTTCTGCACATATTTTGTTTTTTTCCTCACCTCTCTTGCTTCTTTCTGCTTCCATCTTGCCTCTTTCTCCACCCCTCTTCCCCCTTTCTGCACCTATGTTGCTTCTTTCTGTACTCCTCTTGCTTCTTTCTGCACCTCTCTTGCCTCTTTCTGCATTCCTCTTCCCTCTTTCTGCATTCCTCTTGCCTCTTTTTGCACCTCTGTTACTTCTTTCTGCACATCTTTTGTTTTTTTCCACACCTCTCTTGCTTCTTTCTGCTTCCATCTTGCCTCTTTCTCCACCCCTCTTCCCCCTTTCTGCACCTATGTTGCTTCTTTCTGTACTCCTCTTGCTTCTTTCTGCACCCCTCTTCCCTCTTTCTGCATCCCTCTTCCCTCTTTCTGCACCTCTATTCCTTCTTTCTGCACTTCTTTTTTTCTTTCTGCACCCTTCTTGCCTCTTTCTCCACGCCTGTTCTCCCTTTTTGCATCTCTGCTGCTTCTTTCTGCACTTCTCTTGCCTCTTTCTCCACCCCTCTTTCCCCTTTCTGCGTCTCTGGTGCTTCTTCCTGATCTTCTCTTGCTACTTTCTGTACCTCTTTTGCTTCTTTCTGCACCCCTCTTTCCTCTTTCTGCACCTCTGTTGCTTCTTTCTGCACTCCTCTTGTTTCTTTGTGCACCTCGCTTGCTTTTTCTGCACCCCTCTTGCCTCTTTCTCCACCAATCCTCCCCTTTATGCATCTCTGTTGCTTCTTTCTGGACTTCTTTTGTTTTTTTCTATCCCTCTCTTGCTTCTTTCTGCTCCCCTCTTGCCTCTCTCTCCACCCCTGTTCCTCCTTTTTGCATCTCTGTTGCTTCTTTCTGCACTTCTCTTGCCTCACTCTCCAACCCTCACCCCTCTTTCTGCACCTCTGTTACTTCTTTCTGCACGTGTCTTGCTTCTTTCTGCACCTCTCTTACTTATTTCTGCACCCCTTGTGCCTCTGTTAACACACCCCTCTTTCGACTTTCGGCACCCCTCTTGCCTCTTTCTGCACCTCTTTTCCTACTTTCTGCACTTCCTTTGTTTCTGTATGCACCTCTCTTGCTTCTTTCTGCACCCCCTATGCCTCTTTCTGCACTCATCTTCCCTCTTTCTGCACTCCTCTTGCCTCTTTCTGCACCTCTGTTCCTTCTTTCTGCACTTCTTTTGTTTCTTTCTGCAGCACTCTTACTTCTTTCTGCACTCCCTTGCTTCTTTCTCCACCCCTATTCCCTTTTTCTATTCCCTGTTGCCTCTATCTTCACCTCTGGTCCTTCTTTCTGCACTGCTTTTGTTTCTTTCTGCACATCTCTTTTTTCTGTCCGTACCCCTCATGTCTCTTTATGCACCCGTCTTCCCTCTTTTTGCACCCCTCTTGCCTTTTTCAACACCTATGTTGCTTTCTTCTGCACTCCTCTTGCCTCTTTCTCCACCCCAATTCCTTCTTTCTGCATCTCTGTTGCTTCTTCCTGCACATCTGTTGCTTCTTTCTGCACTCCCCCTGCCTCTTTCTGCTCCCCTCTTCCCTATTTCTGCACCCCTCTTTCTTATTTCTGCACCCCTGTTCCCTCTTTCTGCACCTCTCCTGCCTGTTTCTGAATCCCTTTTCCCTCTTTCTGCACCCCTCTTGCCTCTTTCTGCTCCTCACTTGCTTCTTTCTGCACCCCTCTTGCCTGTTTCTGCACCCTTCTTCCCTCTTTCTGAACCTCTCTTGCCTCTTTCTGCACCCCTGTTCCCTCTTTCAGCACCTCTCCTGCCTGTTTCTGTATCCTTTTCCCTCTTTCTGCACCCCTCTTGCCTCTTTCTGCACCTCTGTTACTTCTTTCTGCACATCTTTTGTTTTTTTCCACACCTCTCTTGCTTCTTCCCGCTTCCATCTTGACTCTTTCTCCCCCCTCTACCCCCTTTCTGCACCTATGTTGCTTCTTTCTGTACTCCTCTTGCTTCTTTCTGCACCTCTCTTGCCTCTTTCTGCATCCCTCTTCCCTCTTTCTGCATTCCTCTTGCCTCTTTTTGCACCTCTGTTCCTTCTTTCTGCACTTCTTTTGTTTTTTTCTACACCTATCTTGCTTCTTTCTGCTTCCCTCTTGCCTCTTTCTCCACCCCTCTTTCCCCTTTCTGCACCTATGTTACTTCTTTCTGCACTCCTCTTGCTTCTTTCTGCACCTCTCTTGCCTCTTTCCGCACCCCTCTTCCCTCTATCTGCATCCCTCTTCCCGCACCTCTATTCCTTCTTTCTGCACTTCTTTTTTTTCTTTCTGCACCCCTCTTGCCTCTTTCTCCACCCCTGTTCTCCCTTTTTGCATTTCTTTTGCTTCTTTCTGCACTTCTCTTGCCTCTTTCTCCACCCCTCTTTCCCCTTTCTGCGTCTCTGGTGCTTCTTCCTGATCTTCTCTTGCTACTTTCTGCACCTCTTTTGCTTCTTTCTGCACCCCTCTTGTTTCTTTGTGCACCTCTCTTGCTTTTTCTGCACCCCTCTTGCCTCTTTCTCCACCAATCCTCCCCTTTATGCATCTCTGTTGCTTCTTTCTGCACTTCTTTTGTTTTTTTCTATCCCTCTCTTGCTTCTTTCTGCTCCCCTCTTGCCTCTTTCTCCACCCCTGTTCCTCCTTTTTGCATCTCTGTTGCTTCTTTCTGCACTTCTCTTGCCTCACTCTCCAACCCTCATCCCTCTTTCTGCACCTCTGTTACTTCTTTCTGTACGTGTCTTGCTTCTTTCTGCACCTCTCTTACTTATTTATGCACCCCTTGTGCCTCTGTTAACACACCCCTCTTTTGTCTTTCGGCACCCCTCTTGCCTCTTTCTGCACCTCCTTTCCTACTTTCTGCACCTCCTTTGTTTCTGTATGCACATCTCTTGCTTCTTTCTGCACCCCCTATGCCTCTTTCTCCACCCCTCTTTCCCCTTTCTGCACCTATGTTGCTTCTTTCTGCACTCCTCTTGCTTCTTTCTGCACCTCTCTTGCCTCTTTCCGCACCCCTCTTCCCTCTTTCTGCATCCCTCTTCCCTCTTTCTGCACCTCTATTCCTTCTTTCTGCACTTCTTTTTTTTCTTTCTGCACCCCTCTTGCCTCTTTCTCCACCCCTGTTCTCCCTTTTTGCATCTCTGCTGCTTCTTTCTGCACTTCTCTTGCATCTTTCTCCACCCCTCTTTCCCCTTTCTGCGTCTCTGGTGCTTCTTCCTGATCTTCTCTTGCTACTTTCTGCACCTCTTTTGCTTCTTTCTGCACCCCTCTTTCCTCTTTCTGCACCTCTGTTGCTTCTTTCTGCACTTCTCTTGTTTATTTCTGCACCTCTCTTGCTTTTTTCTGCAACACTCTTACCTCTTTCTCCACCCCTCTTCCCCCTTTCTGCATCTCTGTTGCTTCTTTTAGGACTTCTCTTGCCTCTTTCTGTACCCATCTTCCATCTTTCTGCACCCCTTTTGCCTCTTTCTGCACCTCTGTTCTTTCACTCTGCACTTCTTTTGTTTCTTTGTACCCCTCTCTTGCTTTTTTCTGCTCCCCTCCTGCCTCTTTCTCCACGCCTGTTCCCCCTTCCTGCATCTCTGTTGCTTCTTTCTGCACTTCTCTTGCCTCTTTCTGCACCCCTCTTGCCTCTTTCTGCACCTCTGTTGCTTCTTTCCGCACTCCTCTTGCTTCTTTCTGTACCTCTCTTGCCTCTTTCTGCACCCCTCTTCCCTCTTTCTGCATCCCTCTTGCCTCTTTCTGCACCTCTGTTCCTTCTTTCTGTACTTCTTTTGTTTCTTTCTGCACCCCTCTTGCCTCTTTCTCCACCCCTGTTCTCCCTTTTTGCATCTCTGTTGCTTCTTTCTGCAGTTCTCTTGCCTCTTTCTCCATCCCTCTTAGCCTTTTCTGCATATCTGGTGCTTCTTTCTGTGAGAAGTTAGCCTGGTATATGCTGTCCACTAATTATAGTGGGCACCTTGCACCAGTCCAAACAACCCCTTATTGGAGATAGGTTAAAGACAACCTTTATTGAAAGCTATCCTAGTGGTAGCTATGGAGAGCAGCCTTCAGGCTAAGTCTTGAAGGAATGTAAAGCAGCTTGTTTTACCAGTCTATAATCTCTTGAGTGACCAAATGAAAGAGGACCACACCAGGTGTATATATAAAATATATGTATTTAGTCGTAAACACACCCCTCTAGTCTCTTCATGAGGCTAGAGTTCGAAGTACATAATTTACAAGTCAGTTATCAACAGTAATAGCACAAATACACGTTTGAGCCCTAGGGGCGTACCAAACCATATACCAACAAAGTGGTATAAGAACCACGACTGAGCTAGACTCAAGGCCTAGAGCCTGTAGAAGTGCTTGGACCCCAAGGAACCACCCAAGGTAGTGACACAGGGGACCCACGGGGGACGCGTGCAGTGTGAGAACACAGCCGCGAGCCACCGTTAACTTCTATGGGGAAAGTCGCGGTTGGAATTTTAAAAGGAAAAGACACTTAGAAGAGGACTTGGAGCAAATCCCTTTAGAACTGGGCAGTTCTAGAGTCAATACCCACGGGAGCACCAGAGTACTCGAGTTACCTCACCCAGGGAAGCCGGGTGCATAGGTGTCTTTTGTCGTCGGGTTTCGTCGTCGTTTTCAATGGCGATCTGCTGCAGCAGGCTGCTGGCGGCCAAGTCGAAAGTGTCCAGGTGGATCCAAGGGTGGATCGAAGATCTGAAGAACCTGAAAGCAGAGGGGACAGAGTCTGGGTCACTAGCCAGTGACCAGGAAGGCAAAGAGCAGATACCCACCGCTGTGGGGCGCTTCAGGTAGGTTGACGGTCGTCTTGACTCTTCAGCCACGAGGTTCAGGAGGTGTCGACGACAACCAGGAGCTGGATTCGTGCTCTGACACAACGTCTGTCGATTGCTGCTGTGTCGTCGACCGGATTGGACCCAACAAGCCTTGGCAATGGCAAGTCATGGGGAAACAGAGAAAGGACGTTGATGCAGACCAGCAAGGTCTGAGAGACTCACCCAGTGAGGGTAAGTCAGGGCACATCTGGAGCAACCAGGAAAGCCCAGGCAGAAGAAGAGTTGCCTTCGGGAGGGCCCACTAGCCAACAGACTAGCGACCGCAAAGGAGCCTCGAGTGGACGCACTTGGAGCTGGCTCACAGGACACTCGTGGAGTGGAGGCCAGTGATCTTCAGAGCAGTCGGTGCTAGAGGCGGGGGCTACTAGGAGCCCAAAGCACAACTTTGTGGGAGACCAGGAAAAGGATGCACTTGCAAAAGTTCTTGATGTCCAGAGGTCACGGTTCCATATTACCCACAATAGCCACGGGCCTCAGCTTCGCTGGGGACTCAGGGTAGCCTCGTGGAAGTCTGGAAATCTACCTCTGGTGTTGCAAAGACTTCGGCGTCTGGCGGGAGCTTCAGCGATGCAGACCGGACAATTGCTTCTTAGGTGCCTGCCAAGCAGGGGAGTCACTCCTTGACCCCAAGGGAGATTCTTCAGTCCTCTAATCTTGAAGTAGAGCATTGAAGGTCCAGGATTCAGTGTCAGAGTTTCGTCCAGGGTAATCTAAAGTCCTAAGGACTGGGGTCCCATACTTATACCAAGTTAGGGGGTTGGACATACTCTGGGGACCCACCTATGGGAGGGTCAGGGAAGAGGGGTGGTTACACCCATTCCCTTTCTCCAGTTTCACGCCAGGGCAGGGGCTGGAAGCCCCTGAACCGGTTTGAACTGGGGTATGCACAGGGACACCAAATGTGCTCCCAGTGCAGGACTTCAAAGCACTCTGAGAGTGCACCCACCCAGCCCCAATACACATCAGCCTGTCTGGGAGGTGGTTACACCTGCCTGCAACAGGAAACCTATTGTCCAGGCCTCCCCTGCCGGAGTTTCGGTCAGCAGCAGGAGGCCAGACTCGTGACTGTGGCTGCAGCATCCATTTTGTGATGCCAGGGCTCTGTAAAGTTAATGTCTCTCCCTCTAGAAGGGTGGAATGCTAACCCCGCTGCCAGAACTGGCGGGGGGTAGTATTCCAAGATGTTTGACACCAAACACGACATGTTTCCGTGCAGCCATCCCAAAGTTAGCATTTACCGCGAGGATAGAATGCACTTAAAAGTATATGGTCAGGCTGCACTACAAACAGCATCAGAGAAGGGTCTCCGAATGCTGCAGAGGGGCTCTACTCATGCAGGGGCACCCTCTCACATAAGAACCAAGCACTCTGCCTTCAGGATTGATAAGGCCTGCCATAGGAGTGACTTATAGGTTTATATGTGTGTATATAGGTAGTGATATAGGTAGCCTATATCACAGTAAGGGGGGCATGCACCACCTTACCCAGGCTGCAGTAGCAGACCTGTGGTGTCATTTTGGCTGGCCTTCCAGGGGTGGCATAATACATGCTTCAGCCCCTGGCAGGCCTCTGGGGTACCTATGCCCTGGGTACATAGTATACCATTTACTAGGGACTTATAAGGGCACTCCAGATTCCAATCAGAGATGTACCTAAGGTACATGGAAACCATTTTAGAGAGGAAGCAGCTAGGCTGGGGTTCTGATTAGCAGGGCCCCAGCCAGACTAAAGTAAAAAAACAGTGAAGCATCAGCAACAAGTGGGGGTACCCATGTGAAGCAGATCCTACTCTCCTACACTTTCTGCACCCCTCTTGCCTCTTTCTGCACCCCTGTTGCTTCTTTCTGCACTTCTCTTCTTTATTTCTGCACCTCTCTTGCTTTTTTCTGCACCCCTCTTGCCTCTTTCTCCACCCCTCTTCCCCCTTTCTGCACCCCTCTTGCCTCTTTCTGCACCACTGTTCCCACTTTTTTTATCTCTGTTTCTCTTTCTGCACTTCTCTTGCCTCTCCCTCCACCCCTCTTCCCTCTTTCTGCACCTCTGTTGCTTCTTTCTACACCTCTCTTGCTCCTTTCTGCAGCCCCTGTGCCTCTTTCACACCCCTCTTTCCTCTTTCTGCAGCCCTCTTGCCTCTTTCTGCACTTCTGTTCCTTCTTTCTGCACTTCATTTGTTTCTTTCTGCACCTCTCTTGCTTCTTTCTGCACCCCCTTTGCCTCTTTCTGCACTCCTCTTGCCTCTTTCTGCACCTCTGTTCCTTCTTTCTGCACCTCTTTTCTTTCTTTCTGCAGCTCTCTTGCTTCTTTTTTTTTTTAATAATTTTTTTTATTTTCTTAGCCATAAGTATAATTCATTATAACAACAAAAGATGCAAAAAAAAGAAACATCTCATAGCAAAGAGTTGGACATACATAATCCAAGAGAAGAAAGAAATAAGACAATATCATCAATCAAGACTTACTATAATTAACACAAATATACCAGAAAAGGACAACATCAACAAGGCTAGTTACACATTATTTCTTAAGAAAAAAAAGTGGTCAAAGAAAGAGAAAAAAACAAAAAAACAAAAAAAAATAGATTATCAGTTCCATTGAAGACTGGACCATACCTTTTTAAATTTGAAACCAGGATCGCGGGCCTCTAACTTTGGCTACTGCTGATTCCATTTCATATATTTGTCTAAGTAAGACCTAAAATTCATTAATGCTTGGACTCGTGTTTTGAATCTATACTCAAGCAATACATAAACGAGCACATGCTATGACAATAGAAATAAATGATCTCATATAACTGCCCATATCTCGTATAACCCCTAAAACTATTTCCTTCTCGGCGATCTGGACATCATGGCCAACCATAGTTATGAGTACAGAAGTTGCCTCTGACCAAAATAGATTAAGCCTTGGACAAGTCACAAACATATGTCTTAGGTCTGCAGCATACATTTGACATTTTGGACATATTGATTTGGCCGAAGGTTGAGTAGTGGCCCATTTGGAAATAAGTTCAGGAGTATAATACAACATGAATATTATCCGATGGTGTTGAAGTTTCAAATTAACTGATGTAATAGCTGTATCTATAGATTCCAATGAATCCTGTATTTCCTCCTGAGGTATTTCTATTTGAAAAATCCGACTAAGTTTCACTGATACCTGCAGCCCATCATCGCTAGCAGCTGCTAGCAGTTTCTGATAAACTTTACCAATAGCTCCTCCGCCAGCAGTTAGAAACAATATGGATAGTACTTCAGAGGGACTCGCCATCTCTAATAACCTCTGACCCCATAAGAAATAGTCCCTTACTTGCAGATACTTAAAAAATGTGCTGCTGTAATCCAAACTCATCTTTCAGGGCTACAAAAGATCAAAACCCTTGTCAATCAAAGAGTTGACCAAGTTGCGAAATACCCTTACACTGCCAGCTTTTACCAGTATAATCATGAAATATGTCGGGCAGGATGGGATTGCCCCACAATTTCATATATGAATGCAGCACTGGCAAAGAGTATTCCTTACAGATATCTTGCCATATCCTAGTGATGTCCCTAATTATCTTAAACCTGACCCGTTTGTAGTAATTCGGGTCCGCCGTTTTATAGAGAAGGAACCCAGTATTAGGTCCACAGGCCAGTTGGTATGAAAGCCATGCAGAGCTGGTATCAGGTCCATTAAGTAAACTTCGAATTCGACCGGCAAATACAGACAAAAATAAAGTTTAAAATCTGGAAGCTTGAAACCCCCTTGTTTGTATGGTAGTTTAATATACCGAAGAGCTCTTCTTGCACGTCTATAACTCCAAATGAAGCTACCTACTATGCTATCTAGCCACTTGAAAAATGTCCACGGGACCCTTAAAGGAATTGTACGATAGAAAATTTTGGAAGAATGTTCATTTTGACTATTTTACACCTCCCGTATATACTAAGTGGGAGCCGGTTCCAACTACGTAATTTTGCCGTAATAGTTTTGAGCAGTGGTTCGTAGTTCAGAGAGACCACATCGTCCACTCGACTAATTAGACATACTCCCAGATATAATGCTGTTGTTGTGATCCCTAGCATTTGTGTAACCGTTTCGGGTTGATGATTTAAAATTGTCTGGGTCTTATTCAAATTTAATTTATAACCAGAAAAGGAGCCAAAAAGCTGTGCCTCTTGCGTGATTTCAACTATAGCTTCGACTGTGCTGGAGGAAAAATGGCAATGTCGTCCGCGGTTAGTTTGAGTTCCATACCACTAAGTGACACTGGAGGTATCCTCGCGTTTTGCAACAGATGCCTTATAATGGGCTCAATATAGAGAGCAAACAATAATGGGAATAGCAGGCATCCCTGCCGCGTACCCCTTAAAACAGGAAAATGAGCCCATGCAAGGCCATTCAGCTTTACTGCTGCTGTCGGGTTGTTATAAAATTTTTGAACTGCCGAGATAAACCTTTGACCGAGGCCGAATGATGACATAATTGGCCATAGTGCTCCCCAAGCAACTCGGTCAAAGGCCTTCTCGGCGTCCAACATCAACATCCCTATATGCCGATTTAATTGACCAGAGACGTCAAATGCAGCGATAGCTGTATTAATATGTGCTGCCGTGTCTCTGCCGGGGACAAAACCGTGCTGTTGTTCCGACACTAACTGATGTATAATAGGGGCCAGCCGAGAAGCTAGGATTTTGGAGAAAATTTTAACATCGGCGTTGATCAATGATATGGGGCGATACGAGCCCATATCCTCTACCGATTTCCCCTTTTTAGGGAATACTATAATATTAGTGATTTTCCAAGAAGGAGGAACATCCTCCCTTGAATAATGTTATTAAATAATGTGGTAAAGACAGGTGCCAGAATATCCTTGAAGTTTTTGTAGAATTCCAACGGGATAGTATCTTCACCAACCACCTTGCCTGATGGTAAGGTACTAATCACTTCCTCAACCTCCCCAAGTTCAATATTTCTTTGCAGAAACTCACAGTCCAATGGGTTCAGTACCGGTAGCGCACACTCCTGTATATAGTCCAGGGCTGTTTGTTTACTAGAGGGCGTTGATTCGTCATATAGATCTGCATAAAAGAGTCTAAATTGTTCAACTATGTCTTCTGATCTAGTGTAGAATAGACCATCTCCCCCTTTTATTGTTTTAATACATGATCTGGCCCTTTGGTCAGCAATCTGAGTTGCTAACAGATGGCCTACCCTTTCCCCATATTCATATTGCTTAGATTTGTATTTGTGGTATTTGGCGGCTTCTTTGTCCAATAACCCTCGATTAAGTTTAGCTCTTACCTCTACCAAACGCCAGTATATTTGCTGTTCCACCGCATCTTTTAGAGCAATAGCTCTTGCATGATGTTGCTCTAACTCTAATAACAGCTTATGTTCCTGCTCCATCTCCCTAATAGACTGATGATTCTGCCTTAAGATAAACTGCAGCGTGGCCCTTCTAACATACGCCTTCAAACAGTCCCATACCACTGCAATGGCCTCAGTGCCCCTGTTATTCTCAAGATATTCCCCTAGTGTACCCCGCATAAATTTCCCGAAATCTAAGTTACTTAGGAGATGTCTGGGAAATGAGAATTCCCTAAACGGCTCTTTATCACCCCGCTGGGTCTGCACGGTTAACATCACCGGATTATGGTCCGATGTAATCTTAGGACAAACCTCTATAGACGATTTTTCCAGCATAGTTCTTTTAATACAGATCATATCGATTCGAGAGTATTGTTTATGCGGGGATGAATAAAAAGTAAACCCGGGAACAGTTGGATTTAGTCTCCTCCAAGCATCCGCCAGCTGATGTAAATGTAGGAGTTCCAAAATAGCAGCCCCAGTCCTGCCCATTCTGGCCCGAACTGCTGTATTAGTGGTATTGATCTTCTTATCAATAATACAATTAAAATCCCCCATAACTATCAGCTCACCAGCCCATTCCAATAGTTCGGAACATAAGAAATGAATAGTTTCAGGGCAATCCGTATTTGGACCGTAAACCACGCATATCGTAGTCTTACGCCCCCAAATCAATAATTGTACAATTGCCCATCTACCTTTAGAGTCGGCTAATGTGCGTAAAACTATTGCTCTGCAATTTTTCGATTTTAATATGGCTACCCCTCGAATAGAGACTACCTGTGAGGTACAAACTAATAGTTCAAAACCAAGCTGCTTTAGCTGTGATCTATCCTTAAAAGCTAGGTGCGTCTCTGTAAGACCCAAAATATGGGGTTTAAATGCGCGAAGCTCCTCCATTACTAACCGACGCTTTCTGACCTGATTGAGCCCAGCTACATTCCAACACATGTATTTAAAGTCAGACATTAAACCATCTTTGTGAACTCGATTTAATCACTTCCCCCCTGTTTCGTAGTCCTTTCCCTTTTGCTCTCCCAATAGTATTCTAACTAAAATTGCTAAAGTGTGGCTATTTAACCCCCCTCCCTCCCCAGCCCCCTCCCTTCTGGCCGCTCCACCAGGTCGACCGATAACGGCCAACTGCCATTCTCTGCCTATCACCCACCCCTGTGCCTACGAGAAGGAATCACCCCCTTCCTCTGCTGTCCCTGACTGACAGCTTTAAGAAGGCACCCCCCCATCCCTGAGCCCCACCAATCCTCACCCCCCCTTCCTCCCCCAGTGAACATGTAAGATGGCAAAAACAGAAACAAAAAGAGAAAAAATAGAAGAGAGAACAATAACAGAAGTCAAGAGTGAGCGTGAAAGTATTCATTTCATCTCTATTGCCCAGGACGTGCCATCTTTACTTTATACAATCATTTTCTAGAGTCAGATTGCCATTTGGCTAATGCTAGTTTTGCATCCGGTTCAGTGAAGAAAAAATGCGCCTGCCCACCTTTAATAATCTTAAAACAAGCAGGCTGCTGCAGGAATACTTGTGAGCAAACTGCCTTAAAGGGGTCCATTAGTTGCCGCAGCCTCCAACGTTTGTCCATTGTAAGTTTGCACAGGTCAGAACGTACAAATATGAAGATGTTGTCCAGCTTAACAGGAGCAGCTGGCCGTGCCTTTAAATAAATTGCCTGTCGCAACAAGAAGTTACCCAGAAACACCAATATTCGTCTTGAATAGTTTGACCTAATTTGTTTCCCACGCGAAGTAGTCAGCGGCAGTCTATGCGCTCACTGTACCTGCGTATCCATATCCCAATCTGCTAGGTCTGGGAATGCTTTCTGAAAAAGGCTGACAATATAAGCCCGAGGGTCAGGGCCTTACATCCCTTCCGGTATACCAATGACCCTTAAATTCTGGCGCTGTTGGCGATTCTCAAGAACTTCAATTTTGGCCTGCATAAGCATCATTTGAGATTCCTGTGCCTTGGTTAGAGTCACATTGTACGTATTAGCCTCTTCCACTACTGCAACACAATCCTCTAGTTCCATGACCTCAGAAGAAAGCCAAGTGACCTTAGAAGTGACCTCCACCAATGCTTGTTTTATCTCGCTACTATCTGTCTTGGCCTGCCGATAATATTCTTGAGCCTCCACTCTCTGGGTAGCTAGCGCCTGCAATATTATGGACAATGATGGCTCCTCACAGTTAGCTGACTGTAAACCCTTTGCAGAGTTTCCCATTTCTAATGTGGCCGAAGACACAAATGTAGAGCTACAAGCCTGCTCCGGAGACGGAGAAGGAGCCACAGACGCTGCAAGTGCTAAAGTTGTTACCGGTGTTAGGGTCTGGGTAGGATGTAAAACTGAGGGACAGTGAGAACCTCCGTTTAATCTGCCTGTTGCCCCATCAAGACCAACAGGACCATCAGTTTGAAGCGAAGAAACACCAGGATTGGATGCAATTATTATATGCTCTACTTCGACTTCAACTTCAACTCCGGCCATTGCTACAGCCTCCATATTACAGGAATTGGAAAGCCTCGAGATAATAGCCTTGACATCGCCCTTGGAGGCCACCCATTTCCACAAAGGGCTAATCCCGGGTGCCAGTCTTTGCGCTATATGCCACAGAGTCCTTTAGTCATCCCACAGCAGCGGCAACTTGAGGTTTGACTCCACCGCCCCGGCCCATGCCTCCTTTAGTTGCTTTTGTGATCTTCGGACCTTTCGCCTTTATGCCTTTCCCTCCAACTAGGGCAGTACATTTCTGAATACTGCGCTCCCCTGCCTTACTATTACAGCTAATCGGGGTGACTTGCTGATTTATTTCCCCATCCTGGTGCTCATTCTGTGCATTTAGCATACAGCACCCAGGTTCAGATTCCACAATATCCACAGTATCAAAAGATTGACCAGTAATTTGGGCATCTTTAGTCCAATAGTCCATGTGGCCTGGTCGTTCCAATATCTCAGGTGTGCCATGGCTAAGCAGATTTCTATCCTCTACACTTGCACTGCTTAAGTCATACTGCAACTGCTATTGTGTGGGATTCTCAACATTCTCAACATTCTCCTCATAGTTATCAGATTCACAGTGAGTCTCCCTTATTTCATCATTGTCTTCTCCTCTGTCTGCCTGGTTCGCCATACTCTTAGCCACATTGGCCAGTGCTCTATAAACCAGATCACTTGCTTCACAAGTTTCTTGACAATCAGAAACAAATTCCGAAGCTAAAGGCGGCAGTGACACAGCTGCACAAGAAACAGGTCTTTCCTCACCTTCCCAGCCCTCCTGAACTGCTGCATTGAGCACCTCAGCCATCTCAAGACCCAGGATGGAGGTCTCCGACCAGCAGGATCACAGCAAACCAGCTGCTCTGCCTGAACGTAGAAGCTGTAGGATCAGCTTACCCAGCTGAGAGCCAGAGCCTAAGCCATGCGCTGCTTCTGAGACCGGCGGCGAATCCACGGTCCCTACGCCGCCGCTAACACCACTTCCTCCATTACCAGCTGCAGCGGGAGCCTCTGTGCGACCACATCCTTTCGCGGCGCGTTGCGGGGCCATACCTTCCTCTTGAACTGCCGCCAACACTGCCGCCAGTCCCCGCCTGTTGTTTCGGATGGAAGAACTCGTGGATAAGGAAGTCGGCGCCCGCAACACAAACCTCCGTGCCGCTCGTCCAACTAGAATGCAGTCCAGTACTTGCCAGAACCGGCACATCAGTTGCGAGTCTGCTGCTCTTTACTTGCTCTCAGAAACGTTGTAAATTACACAACCAAAGATGCATTTGTTAAGGGGGAGGTGGGAGGGAGGTATCAGTGGCTACCCCAGGGAGTCCTGAGGAGGAGGCGTCCTCAAGCGCGGAGTCAATCCGCCATCTTCCTTCCCGGTCGGGCGCAGCTCTCTTGCTTCTTTCTGTACTCCCTTGCCTCTTTCTCCAACCCTCTTCCCTCTTTCTGCTCCCTGTTGCCTCTTTCTTCACATCTGTTCCTTCTTTCTGCACTTCTTTTGTTTCTTTCTGTACATCTCTTGCTTCTTTCTGTACCCCTCGTGTCTCTTTCTGCACATTTTTTCCCTCTTTTGCACCCCTCTTGCCTATTTCTGCACCTCTGTTGCTTCTTTCTGCACCTCTCTTGCCTCGTTCTGCACCCCTCTTCCCTCTTTCTGCATCCCTCTTGCCTCTTTCTGCACCTCTGTTCCTTCTTTCTGCACTTATTTGGTTTCATTCTGCACCCATCGTGCCTCTTTCTCCACCCCTGTTCTCCCTTTTTGCATCTCTGTTGCTTCTTTCTGCACTTCTCTTGCCTCTTTCTCCACCCCTCTTCCCCCTTTCTGCATCTCTGGTGCTTCTTTCTGCACTTCTCTTGATGCTTTCAGCACCTCTTTTGCTTCTTTTTGCACCCCTCTTGCCTCTTTCTGAACCTCTGTTGCTTCTTTCTGCACTTCTCTTGTTTCTTTCGGTACCTCTCTTGCTTTTTTCTGCACCCCTCTTGCCTCTTTCTCCACCCCTCTTCCCCCTTTCTGCATCTCTGTTGCTTCTTTTTGGACTTCTCTTGCCTCTTTCTGCACCCATCTTCCATCTTTCTGCACCCTTCTTGCCTCTTTCTGCACATCTGTTCCTTCATTTTGTACTTCTTTTGTTTCTTTCTACCCCTCCCCTGCTTCTTTCTGCTTCCCTCTTGCCTCTTTCTCCACCTCTGTACCCCTTTTTGCATCTCTATTGCTTCTTTCTGCACTTCTCTTGCCTCTCTCTCCACCCCTCATCCCTCTTTTTTTGCACATCTCTTGCTTCTTTCTGCACTTCTCTTGCTTCTTTCTGCAGCCCCTGTGCCTCTTTCACACCCCTCTTTCCTCTTTCAGCACCCCTCTTGCCTCTTTCTGCACCTCTGTTCTTTCTTTCTGCACTTCCATTGTTTCTTTCTGCACCTCTCTTGCTTCTTTCTGCACCCCCTTTCCCTCTTTCTGCACCCCTCTTCCCTCTTTCTGCACACCTCTTGCCTCTTTCTGCACCTCTGTTCCTTTTTTCTGCACTTCTTTTGTTTCTTTCTGCAGCTCTCTTGCTTCTTTCTGCACTCCCTTGCCTCTTTCTCCACCCCCTTCCCTTTTTCTACTCCCTGTTGCCTCTTTTTTCACTTCTGTTCCTTCTTTCTGCACTTCTTTTGTTTCTTTCTGCACATCTCTTGCTTCTTTCTGTACCACTCATGTCTCATTCTGCACCCGTCTTCCCTCTTTTTGTACCCCTTTGCCTCTTTCTGCACCTATGTTGCTTCTTTCTGTACTCCTCTTGCTTCTTTCTGCACCTCTCTTGCTTCTTTCTGCACCCCTCTTCCCTCTTTCTGCATCCCTCTTGCTTCTTTCTGCACCTCTGTTCCTTCTTTCTGCACTTCTTTTGTTTCTTTCTGCATCCCTCTTGCCTCTTTCTCCACACCTGTTCTCCCTTTTTGCATCTCTGTTGCTTCTTTCTGGACTTCTCTTGCCTCTTTCTCCACCCCTCTTCCACCTTTCTGCATCTCTATTGCTTCTTTCAGCACTTCTCTTGCTGCTTTCTGCACCTCTTTGCTTCTTTCTGCACCCCTCATGCCTCTTTCTGTACCCCTCATCCCTGTTTCTGCACCCCTCTTGCCTCTTTCAGCACCTCTATTACTTCTTTCTGCACTTCTCTTTTTTCTTTCTGCAACTCTCTTGCTTTTTTCTGCACCCCTCTTGCCTCTCTCTCCACCCCTCATCCCTCTTTCTGCACCTCTGTTCCTTCTTTCTGCACTTCTTTTGTTTCTTTCTGCAGCTCTCTTGCTTCTTTCTGCACCCCCTTGCCTCTTTCTCCAACCGTCTTCCCTCTTTCTGCTCCCTGTTGCCTCTTTATTCACCTCTGTTCCTTCTTTCTGCACATCTTTTGTTTCTTTCCGCATCCCTCTTCCCTCTTTTTGCACCCCTCTTGCCTCTTTCTGCACCTCTGTTGCTTCTTTCCGCACTCCTCTTTCTTCTTTCTGTACCTCTCTTGCCTCTTTTTGCACCCCTCTTGCCTCTTTCTACACCTCTGTACCTTCTTTCTGCACTTCTTTTCTTTCTTTCTATCACTCTGTTGCTTCTTTCTCTAAACCTGTTCTCCGTTTTTGCATCTCTGTTGCTTCTTTCTGCAGTTCTCTTGCCTGTTTCCCCACCTCTCTTCACCCTTTCTGCATCTCTGGTGCTTCTTTCTGCACTTCTCTTGCTGCTTTCTGCCCCTCTTTTGCTTCTATCTGCACCCCTCTTGCCTCTTTCTGCACCTCTGTTGCTTCTTTCTGTACTTCTCTTCTTTCTTTCTGCACCTCTCTTGCTTTTTCCTGCACCCCTCTTGCCTCTTTCTCCACCCCTCTTCCCCCTTTCTGCATCTCTGTTGCTTCTTTCTGGACTTCTCTTGCCTCTTTCTGCACCCATCTTCCCTCTTTCTGCACCCCTCTTGCCTCTTTTTGCACCCCTGTTCCCACTTTTTGCATCTCTGTTGCTGCATTCTGCACTTATCTTGCCTCTCTCTCCACTGCTCATCCCTCTTTCTGCACCTCTGTTGCTTCTTTCTGTACCTCTCTTGTTCCTTTCTGCAGCCCCTGCACCTCTTTCATACCCCTCTTTCCTCTTTCTGCACCCCTCTTGCCTCTTTCAGCACTTCTGTTCCTTCTTTTTGCACTTCCTTTGTTTCTTTCTGCACCTCTCTTGCTTCTTTCTGCACCCCTGTTGCTTCTTTCTGCACCCTCTTCCCTCTTTCTGCACTCCTCTTGCCTTTTTCTGCACCTCTGTTCCTTCTTTTTGCACCTCTTTTGTTTCTTTCTGCAGCTCTCTGTGAGAAGTTGGCCTGGGATATGCTGTCCACTATTTATAGTGGGCACCTTGCACCAGTCCAAACAACCCCTTATTGGAGATAGGTTAAAGACAACCTTTATTGAAAGCTATCCTAGTGGTAGCTATGGAGAGCAGCCTTCACGCTAAGTCTTGAAGGAATGTAAAGCAACTTGTTTTACCAGTCTATAATCTCTTGAGTGACCAAATGAAAGAGGACCACACCAGGTATATATTCAAAATATATGTATTTATTGCTAAACACACCCCTCTAGTCTCTTTATGAGGCTAGAGTTCGAAGTACATAAGTTACAAGTCAAATATCTTCAGTATTTAGCACAAATACACGTTTGAGCCCTAGGGGCGTAGCAAACCATATACCAATAAAGTGGTATAAGAACCACGACTGAGCTAGACACAGGGCCTAGAGCCTGTAGAAGTGCTTGGACCACAAGGAACCACCCAAGGTAGTGACACAGGGGACCCACGTGGGACGCGTGCAGTGTAAGAACACAGCCGTGAATCGCCGTTGACTTCTATGGGGAAAGTCGCGGTTGGAATTTTAAAGAAAAGGGACACTTAGAGGAGGACTTGGAGCAAACCCCTTTAGAACTGGGTTGTTCTAGAGTCTATACCCACGGGAGCACCGGAGTACTCGAGTTACCTCACCCAGGGAAGCCGGGTGCATAGGTGTCTTTCGGGGTCGGGTTTCGTCGTCGTTTTCAATGGCGATCTGCTGCAAAGTGCTGCTGGCGGCCAAGTCGAAAGTGTTCGGGTGGATCCAAAGGTGGATCGAAGATCTGAAGAACATGAAAGCAGAGGGGACAGAGTCTGGGTCACTAGCCAGTGACCAGGAGGGCGATGAGCGGAGGCCCACCGATGTCGAGTGCTTCAGGTAGGTTGACGGTCATATTGACTCTTCAGCCACGAGCTCCAGGAGGTGTCGACGATGACCAGGAGCTGGATTCTTGCTGCACTACAACGGCTGTCGATTGCAAGGGTATTGGCGACCGGATTGGACCCAACAAGCCTTGGCAACGGCAAGTCTCGTGGAAATAGAAGAAGGACAGTGATGCAGTATAGAAAGGTCTGAGGGACTCACCCAGCGAAGGTAAGTCAGGGCACGCCTGGAGCAACCAGGGAACCTAAGAAGAAGAAGATTGGCCTTCGGGACGGCCTACTAGCCAACGGACTAGTGACCGCAAAGGAGCCCCAAGTGGACGCACTTGGAGCTGGCTCACAGGACACTCGTAGAGTGGAGGCCAGTGATCTTCGGTACAGTTGGTGCTGGAGGCTAGGGCTACTCGAAGCCCAAAGCACAACTTCGTGGGAGACCCAGAAGAGGATGCACTTGCTAAAGTACTTGGTGTCCATGGGTCACAGTTCCACATTACCCACGACAGCTACGGGCCTCAGCTTTGCTGGGGACTCAGGGCACTCTAGGAGAAGTCTGGAAATCTACCTCTGGTGATGCAAAGACTTCGGCGTCCGGCGGGAGCTTCAGCAATGCAGACAGGACAATTGCTTCTTTGGTGCCTGCCAAGCAGGGGAGTCACTCCTTGACCCCAAGGAAGATTCTTCAGTCCTCTAATCTTAAAGTAGAGCGTTGAAGGTCCAGGATTCTGTGTCAGAGTTTCGTCCAGGTAAATCTAAAGTCCTAAGGACTGGGGTCCCATACTTATACCAAGTTAGGGGGTTGGACATACTCTGGGGACCCACCTATGGGAGGGTCAGGGCAGAGGGTGGTTACACCCTTTCCCTTTGTCCAGTTTCACGCCAGAGCAGGGGCTGGAAGCCCCTGAGCCGGTTTGAACTGGGGTATGCACAGGGGCACCAAGTGTGCCCCCAGTGCAGGACTTCAAAGCACCAGAGCGTGCTCCCACCCAGCCCCAATACATACTATCCTGTCTGGTGAGGTGGTTACACCTCCCTGGGACAGGAAACCTATTGTCCAGGCCTCCCCTGCCGGAGTTTCGGTCAGCAGCAGGAGGCCAGACTCGTGTCTGTGGCAGCGGCATCCATTTTGTGATGCCAGGGCTCTGGAAAGAAGTTACCGGGTATGCCGGTGGGTACATGTCTCTCCATCTAGAAGGGTGGAATGCTACCCCCGCCGCCAGAACTGGCGGGGGGTAGTATTCCAAGATGTTTGACACCAAACTCGACATGTTTTGGTGCAGCCAGTCCAAAGTTAGCATTCTACCGCGAGGATATAATGCATATAGTATATGCATGAGTATATGGTCAGGCTGCACTGCAAACAGCATCAGAGGAGGTACTCCGAATGCTGCAGAGGGGCTCTGCTCATGCAGGGGCACCCTCTCACATAAAAACCAAGCACTCTGCCTTCAGGATTGTCAAGGCCTGCCATAGGAGTGACTTATAGGTTTATAGGTGTGTGCAATGGTAGTGATATAGGTAGCCTATACCACTGTAAGGGGTGCATGCACCACCTTACTCAGGCTGCAGTAGCAGGCCTGTGGTGTCATTTTGGCTGGCCTTCCAGGGGTGGCATAATACATGCTTCAGCCCCTGGCAGGCCTCTGAGGTACCTATGCCCTGGGTACATAGTATACCATATACTAGGGACTTATAAGGGCACTCCAGATTCCAATCAGAGATGTGCCTAAGGCACATGGAAACCATTTTAGAGAGGAAGCAGCTAGGCTGGGGTTCTGATTAGCAGGGCCCCAGCCAGACTAAGGTCAAAAAACAGTGAAGCATCAGCAAAAAGTGGGGGTACCCATGTGAAGCAGATCCTACTCTCCTACACTCTCTTTCTTCTTTCTGTACTCCCTTGCCTCTTCCTCCAAACCTCTTCGCTCTTTCTGCTCCCTGTTGCCTCTTTCTTCACATCTGTTCCTTTTTTCTGCACTTCTTTTGTCTCTCTCTGTACATCTCTTGCTTCTTTCTATACCCCTCGTGTCTCTTTCTGCACCCCTCTTCCCTCTTTTTGCACCCCTCTTGCCTCTTTCTGCACCTCTGTTGCTTTTTTCTGTACTCCTCTTGCTTCCTTCTACACCCCTCCTCCCTCTTTCTGCATCCCTCTTCCCTCTTTCTGCACCCCTCTCGCCTCTTTCTGCACTTCAGTTGCCTCTCTCTCCCCTCCTCATCCCTCTTTCTGCACCTCTGTTGCTTCTTTCTGCACCTCTCTTGCTCCTTTCTGTAGCCCCTGTACCTCTTTCTGCACCCCTCTTCCCTCTTTCTGCACTCCTCTTGCCTCTTTCTGCACCTCTGTTCCTTCTTTCTGCACCTCTTTTGTTTCTTTCTGCAGCTCTCTTGCTTCTTTCTGTACTCCCTTGCCTCTTTCTCCAAACCTCTTCGCTCTTTCTGCTCCCTGTTGCCTCTTTCTTCACATCTGTTCCTTTTTTCTGCACTTCTTTTGTTTCTTTCTGTACATCTCTTGCTTCTTTCTGTACGCCTCGTGTCTCTTTCTGCAACCCTTTTCCCTCTTTTGGCACCCTTCTTGCCTCTTTCTGCACCTCTGTTGCTTCTTTCTGTACTCCTCTTGCTTCTTTCTGCATCCCTCCTCCCTCTTTCTGCATCCATCTTGCCTCTTTCTGCACTTCTGTTCCTTCTTTCTGCACTTCCTTTGTTTCTTTCTGCACCTCTCTTGCTTCTTTCTACACCCCCTTTGCCTCTTTCTGCACCTCTGTTGCTTCTTTCTGCACCTCTCTTGCTCCTATCTGCAGCCCCTGTGCCTCTTTCACACCCCTCTTTCCTCTTTCTGCACCCCTCTTGGCTCTTTCTGCACTTCTGTTCCTTCTTTCTGCACTTCCTTTGTTTTTTTCTGCACCTCTCGTGCTTCTTTCTGCACCCCTTTGCCTCTTTCTGCACCCCTTTTCCCTCTTTCTGCACTCCTCTCGCCTCTTTCTCCACCCCTCCTCCTTCTTTCTGCACCTCTTTTCTCTCTTTCTGCAGCTCTTGCTTATTTCTCCAACCCTCTTTCCTCTTTCTGCTCCCCGTTGCCTCTTTCTTCATATTTGTTCCTTCTCCCTGCACATCTTTTGTTTCTTTCTGTACATCTCTTGCTTCTTTCTGTACCCCTCGTGTCTCTTTCTGCACCCCTCTTCCCTCTTTTTGCACCCCTCTTGCCTCTTTCTGCACCTCTGTTGCTTCTTTCTGCACCTCTCTTGCCTCTTTCTGCACCACTCTTCCCTCTTTTTGTACCCCCTTGCCTCTTTCTGCATCCCTCTTGCTTCTTTCTGCACCTCTGTTCCTTCTTTCTGCACTTCTTTTGTTTCTTTCTGCACCCCTCTTGCCTCTTTCTCCACACCTGTTCTCCCTTTTTGCATCTCTGTTGCTTCTTTCTGAACTTCTCTTGCCTCTTTCTCCACCCCTCTTCCACCTTTCTGCATCTCTATTGCTTCTTTCTGCACTTCTCTTGCTGCTTTCTGCACCTCTTTTGCTTCTTTCTGCACCCCTCATGCCTCTTTCTGTACCCCTCATCCCTGTTTCTGCACTCCTCTTGCCTCTTTCAGCACCTCTATTACTTCTTTCTGCACTTCTCTTTTTTCTTTCTGCAACTCTCCTGCATTTTTCTGCACCCTTCTTGCCTCTCTCTCCACCTCTCATCCGTCTTTCTGCAGCTCTGTTCCTTCTTTCTGCACTTCTTTTGTTTCTTTCTGCAGCTCTCTTGCTTCTTTCTGCACCCCCTTGCCTCTTTCTCCAACCGTCTTCCCTCTTTCTGCTCCCTGTTGCCTCTTTATTCACCTCTGTTCCTTCTTTCTGCACATCTTTTGTTTCTTTCCGCATCCCTCTTCCCTCTTTTTGCACCCCTCTTGCCTCTTTCTGCACCTCTGTTGCTTCTTTCCGCACTCCTCTTTCTTCTTTCTGTACCTCTCTTGCCTCTTTTTGCACCCCTCTTGCCTCTTTCTGCACCTCTGTACCTTCTTTCTGCACTTCTTTTGTTTCTTTCTACCACTCTGTTGCTTCTTTCTCTAAACCTCTTCTCCATTTTTGCATCTCTGTTGCTTCTTTCTGCAGTTTGCTCTTTCCCCACCTCTCTTCACCCTTTCTGCATCTCTGGTGCTTCTTTCTGCACTTCTCTTGCTGCTTTCTGCCCCTCTTTTGCTTCTATCTGCACCCCTCTTGCCTCTTTCTGCACCTCTGTTGCTTCTTTCTGTACTTCTCTTCTTTCTTTCTGCACCTCTCTTGCTTTTTCCTGCACCCCTCTTGCCTCTTTCTCTACCCTCTTCCCCATTTCTGCATCTCTGTTGCTTCTTTCTGGACTTCTCTTGCCTCTTTCTGCACCCATCTTCCCTCTTTCTGCACCCCTCTTGCCTCTTTTTACACCCCTGTTCCCACTTTTTGCATCTCAGTTGCTTCTTTCTGCACTTATCTTGCCTCTCTCTCCACTGCTCATCCCTCTTTCTGCACCTCTGTTGCTTCTTTCTGCACCTCTCTTGCTCCTTTCTGCAGCCCCTGTACCTCTTTCATACCCCTCTTTCCTCTTTCTGCACCCCTCTTGCCTCTTTCTGCACTTCTGTTCCTTCTTTCTGCACTTCCTTTGTTTCTTTCTGCACCTCTCTTGCTTCTTTCTGCACCCCTGTTGCTTCTTTCTGCACCCTCTTCCCTCTTTCTGCACTCCTCTTGCCTTTTTCTGCACCTCTGTTCCTTCTTTCTGCACCTCTTTTGTTTCTTTCTGCAGCTCTCTTTCTTCTATCTCTACTCCCTTGCCTCTTCCTCCAAACCTCTTCGCTCTTTCTGCTCCCTGTTGCCTCTTTCTTCACATCTGTTCCTTTTTTCTGCACTTCTTTTGTCTCTTTCTGTACATCTCTTGATTCTTTCTATACCCCTCGTGTCTCTTTCTGCACCCCTCTTCCCTCTTTTTGCACCCCTCTTGCCTCTTTCTGCACCTCTGTTGCTTCTTTCTGTACTCCTCTTGCTTCCTTCTACACCCCTCCTCCCTCTTTCTGCATCCCTCTTGCCTCTTTCTGCACCCCTCTCGCCTCTTTCTGCACTTCTCTTGCCTCTCTCTCCCCTCCTCATCCCTCTTTCTGCACCTCTGTTGCTTCTTTCTGCACCTCTCTTGCTCCTTTATGCAGCCCCTGTACCTCTTTCTGCACCCCTCTTCTCTCTTTCTGCACTCCTCTTGCCTCTTTCTGCACCTCTGTTCCTTCTTTCTGCACCTCTTTTGTTTCTTTCTGCAGCTCTCTTGCTTCTTTCTGTACTCCCTTGCCTCTTTCTCCAAACCTCTTTGCTCTTTCTGCTCCCCGTTGCCTCTTTCTTCAAATCTGTTCCTTTTTTCTGCACTTCTTTTGTTTCTTTCTGTACATCTCTTGCTTCTTTCTGTACGCCTCGTGTCTCTTTCTGCACCCCTCTTCCCTCTTTTGGCACCCCTCTTGCCTCTTTTTGCACCTCTGTTGCTTCTTTCTGTACTCCTCTTGCTTCTTTCTGCATCCCTCCTCCGTCTTTCTGCATCCATCTTGCCTATTTCTGCACTTCTGTTCCTTCTTTCTGCACTTCCTTTGTTTCTTTCTGCACCTCTCTTGCTTCTTTCTACACCACCTTTGCCTCTTTCTGCACCTCTGTTGCTTCTTTCTGCACCTCTCTTGCTCCTATCTGCAGCCCTTGTGCCTCTTTCACACCCCTCTTTCCTCTTTCTGCACCCCTCTTGGCTCTTTCTGCACTTCTGTTCCTTCTTTCTGCACTTCCTTTGTTTTTTTCTGCACCTCTCTTGCTTCTTTCTGCACCCCTTTGCCTCTTTCTGCACCCCTTTTCCCTCTTTCTGCACTCCTCTCGCCTCTTTCTCCACCCCTCCTCCCCCTTTCTGCACCTCTCTTGCTTCTTTCTGTACTCCCTTGCCTCTTTCTCCAACCCTCTTCCCTCTTTCTGCTCCCAGTTGCCTCTTTCTTCATATCTGTTCCTTCTCTCTGCACTTCTTTTGTTTCTTTCTGTACATCTCTTGCTTCTTTCTGTACCCCTCGTGTCTCTTTCTGCACCCCTCTTCCCTCTTTTTGCACCCCTCTTGCCTCATTCTGCACCTCTGTTGCTTCTTTCTGCACCTCTCTTGCCTCTTTCTGTACACCTCTTCCCTCCTTCTGCATCCCTCTTCCCTCCTTCTGCATCCCTCTTGCCTCTTTCTGCACCTCTGTTCCTTCTTTCTGCACTTCTTTGGTTTCTTTCTGCACCCCTCTTGCCTCTTTCTCCACCCCTGTTCTCCCTTTTTGCATCTCTGTTGCTTCTTTCTGCACTTCTCTTGCCAATTTCTCCTCCCTCTTCCCCCTTTCTGCATCTCTGGTGCTTCTTTCTGCACTTCTCTTGATGCTTTCAGCACCTCTTTTGCTTCTTTCTGCACCCCTCTTGCCTCTTTCTGCACTTCTTTTGCTTCTTTCTGCACTTCTCTTGTTTATTTCTGTACCTCTCTTGCTTTTTTCTGCACCCATCTTCCCTCTTTCTCCACCCCTCCTCCCCCTTTCTGCATCTCTGTTGCTTCTTTCTGGACTACTCTTCCCTCTTTCTGTACCCATCTTCCATCTTTCTGCACCCCTCTTGCCTCTTTCTGCACACCTGTTCCTTCATTCTGTACTAATTTTGTTTCTTTCTACCCCTCCCCTGCTTCTTTCTGCTCCCCTCTTGCCTCTTTCTCCACCTCTGTATCCCCTTTTTTGCATCTCTATAGCATTTTTCTGCACTTCTCTTGCCCCCTCTCCACCCCTCATCCCTCTTTTTGCATATCTGTTGCTTCTTTCTGCACTTCTCTTGCTTCTTTCTGCAGCCCATGTGCCTCTTTCACACCCCTCGTTCCTCTTTCAGCACCCCTCTTGCCTCTTTCTGCACCTCTGTTCTTTCTTTCTGCACTTCCATTGTTTTTTTCTGCACCTCTCTTGCTTCTTTCTGCAACCATTTTGCCTCTTTGTGCACCCCTCTTCCCTCTTTCTGCACACCTCTTGCCTCTTTCTGCACCTCTGTTGCTTCTTTCTGGACGTCTCTTGCCTCTTTCTCCACCCCTCTTCCACCTTTCTGCATCTCTATTGTTTCTTTCTGCACATCTCTTGCTTCTTTCTGTACCCCGCATGTCTCATTCTGCACCCGTCTTCCCTCTTTTTGCACCCCCTTGCATCTTTCTGCACCTATGTTGCTTCTTTCTGTACTCCTCTGGCTTCTTTCTGCACCTCTCTTGCTTCTTTCTGCACCCCTCTTTCTGCATCCCTCTTCCCTCTTTCTCCACACCTGTTCTCCCTTTTTGCATCTCTGTTGATTCTTTCTGGACTTCTCTTGACTCTTTTTTCACCCCTCTTCCACCTTTCTGCATCTCTATTGCTTCTTTCTGCACTTCTCTTGCTGCTTTCTGCACTCTTTTGCTTCTTTCTGCACCCCTCATGCCTCTTTCTGTACTCCTCGTCCCTGTTTCTGCACCCCTCTTGCCTCTTTCAGCACCTCTCTTACTTCTTTCTGCACTTCTCTTTTTTCTTTCTGCACCTCTCTTGCTTTTTTCTGCTCCCCTCTTGCCTCTCTCTCCACCCCTCATCCCTCTTTCTGCACCTCTATTGCTTCTTTCTGCACCTCCTTTGCCTCTTTATGCACCCTCTTCCCTCTTTCTGAACTCCTCTTGCCTCTTATTGCACCTCTGTTCCTTCTTTCTGCACTTCTTTTGTTTCTTTCTGCAGCTCTCTTGCTTCTTTCTGCACCCCCTTGCCTCTTTCTCCAACCGTCTTCCCTCTTTCTGCTCCCTGTTGCCTCTCTCTTCACCTCTGTTCCTTCTTTCTGCACTTCTTTTGTTTCTTTCTGCACCACTCTTCCCTCTTTTTGCACCCCACTTGCCTCTTTCTGCACCTCTGTTGCTTCTTTCCGCACTCCCCTTGCTTCTATCTGTACCTCTCTTCCCTCTTTTTGCACCTCTCTTGCCTCTTTCTGCACCTCTGTTCCTTCTTTCTGCACTTTTTTTGTTTCTTTCGACCACTCTCTTGCTTCTTTCTCCACCCCGTTTTTGCATCTCTGTTGCTTCTTTCTGCAGTTCTCTTGCCTCTTTCTCCACCTCTCTTCACCCTTTCTGCATCTCTGGTGCTTCTTTCTGCACTTCTCTTGCTTCTTTCTGCACCTCTGTTGCTTCTTTCTACACTTCTCTTGCTTCTTTCTGCACCTCTCTCGCTTTTTTCTGCATCCCTCTTGCCTCTTTCTCCACCACTCTTCCCCCTTTCTGCATCTCTTTTGCTTCTTTCTAGACTTCTCGTGCCTCTTTCTGTACCCATCTTCCCTCTTTCTGCACCCCTCTTGCCTCTTTCTCCATCCCTGTTCCCATTTTTTGCATCTCTGTTGCTTCTTTCTGCACTTATCTTGCCTCTCTCTCCACTTCTCATCCCTCTTTCTGCACCTCTGTTGCTTCTTTCTGCACCTCTCTTGCTCCTTTCTGCAGCCCCTGCACCTCTTTCGTACCCCTCTTTCCTCTTTCTGCACCCCTCTTGCCTCTTTTTGCACTTCTGTTCCTTCTTTCTGCACTTCCTTTGTTTCTTTCTGCACCTCTCTTGCTTCTTTCTGCACCCACGTTGCTTCTTTCTGCACCCTCTTCCCTCTTTCTGCACTCCTCTTACCTCTTTCTGCACCTCTGTTACTTCTTTCTGCACCTCTTTTGTTTCTTTCTGCAGCTCTCTTGCTTCTTTCTGTACTCCCTTGCCTCTTTCTCCAAACCTCTTCTTTCTTTCTGCTCCCTGTTGCCTCTTTCTTCACATCTGTTCCTTTTTTCTGCACTTCTTTTGTTTCTTTCTGTACATCTCTTGCTTCTTTCTGTACCCCTTGTGTCTCTTTCTGCACCCCTCTTCCCTCTTTTTGCACCCCTCTTGCCTCTTTCTGCACCTCTGTTGCTTCTTTCTGTACTCCTCTTGCTTCCTTCTGCACCCCTCTGTAGGAGAGTAGGATCTGCTTCACATGGGTACCCCCACTTTTTGCTGATGCTTCACTGTTTTTCGACTTTAGTCTGGCTGGGGCCCTGCTAATCAGAACCCCAGCCTAGCTGCTTCCTCTCTAAAATGGTTTCCCTGTACCTTAGGTACATCTCTGATTGGAATCTGGAGTGCCCTTATACGTCCCTAGTATATGGTATACTATGTACCCAGGGCATAGGTACCCCAGAGGCCTGCCAGGGGCTGAAGCATGTATTATGCCACCCCTGGAAGGCCAGCCAAAATGGCACCACAGGTCTGCTACTGCATCCTGGGTAAGGTGGTTCATGCACCCCTTACTGTGATATAGGTTACCTATATCACTGCATATATGCACACATATAAACCTATAAGTCACTCCTATGGCAGGGCTTATCAATCCTGAAGGCAGAGTGCTTGGTTCTTATGTGAGAGGGTGCCCCTGCATGAGCAGAGCCCCTCTGCAGCGTTCGGAGACCCTTCTCTGATGCTGTTTGTAGTGCAGCCTGACCATATACTCTTAAGTGCATTATAACCTCGCGGTAAATGCTAACTTTGGGATGGCTGCACGGAAACATGTCGTGTTTGGTGTCAAACATCTTGGAATATGACCCCCCGCCAGTTCTGGCGGTGGGGGTAGCATTCCACCCTTATAGA